>JACJUM010002819.1:19733228-20020157 GCA_020976665.1 Heortia vitessoides | reverse complement strand
CAGGGTTTGTTACTCAAGAAGGCCATTTTCAATGGACCTGTTTACCGTTTGGTCTGAAGACATCTCCAGCAATTTTTCAAAGGATTTTGAGTAACATACTAAGAAAACATAAACTAACTGAATTCATAGTAAATTATATAGACGATATACTAGTGTTCTCTCAAAGTTACAAGGAACACATTAACCACTTAAAACAATTGTTAGAGGCAATAAAAAATGAAGGATTCAGACTAAAGTTTACAAAATGTACATTCGCTGCAAACTCGGTAAAATATCTTGGTCATATAATTGAAAATAATACAATACGACCACTGAGAGATAACTTAATTTCTATAAAGGAGTTCCCAATACCAACTTCACAGAAAAATATCAGACAATTTTTAGGAAAGATAAATTTCTATCATGAATATATACCGAGATGTACAATAATTTTAAAACCGCTACATAATTTACTAAAAAAAAATCAGAAGTTTATATGGTCAGCAGACTGTCAAAATTCATTTGAGAAAATAAAAAAACTACTATGTTCACAACCAATCCTAGAAATATACGATCAAGACTTACCAATAAATATATATACAGATGCATCACTAGAGGGCATTGGAGCAATATTAAAACAGGTACAGCTTAACGGAAAAGAAAAACCGGTTGCATACTTCTCAAAAAAATTGAATGAGACACAAAAGAAAAAGAAAGCTATTTATTTAGAATGCTTAGCCATTAAAGAAGCTGTTAAATATTGGCAGTTTTGGCTGATAGGAAAATCTTTCACAGTATACTCAGATCACAAGCCATTGGAAAATATGAATATTAAATCTAGGACAGATGAAGAATTAGGAGAATTCACATATTATCTATCTCAATATGACTTTAAAATAAAATATGCACCCGGAAAAGACAATTTAGAAGCAGACTGCCTAAGCAGGAATCCGGTACTGGAAGCAACAGACAATATAGGTGAACAATTAAGAATAGTTAATTTAATACAATTACAGGATGTTGTTACAGATCAAGAAAAAAATAAAGATTTACAAAATAATAAGAATAAATTTATACAAAGAGATAAAATATATTATAAAATAACTAACAAACAAGAGAAAATTATATTATCTGAAGAATTTAGTATAAAATTTATAGAACAAATACATAAGAAAATGTGTCATATAGGAGTAAAACAAATGCAAAAGAAAATTGGAAAAATATATACAGCAAAAAATTTAACAAAAAATATAAATGATATTTGTAAGAAATGTGAGATATGTATAAAGAATAAAACAAGAGGACAGATGAAATTTGGTTCATTATCACACTTAGGTCCTGCTTCAAAACCACTGGAGATTGTCTCTATAGACACTATTGGAGGTTTTGGAGGCACACGGTCAACAAAAAGATACCTGCATCTGCTGGTGGATCATTACACTCGATATGCCTATATACTTACCTCAAAGACTCAAAATGCAAAAGACTTTATTAAACTCATCAGTAACATAGGTAATCATAGTGAAATTGGCATGATTCTGAGCGACCAATATCCTGGAATAAACTCAAAGGAATTTAAATCATTCTTGAGTGAAAAATCCATTCCTTTAATTTTTACCGCAGTGAACTCACCATTTTCAAATGGATTAAATGAGAGGTTGAATCAAACGCTGGTAAATAAGATCCGATGTAAGATTAATGAAGAGAATAATAGAACAGCATGGACAACAATAGCACATTCCTGCGTAGATAAATATAATAATACTGAGCATACAGTCACTGGTTTCGCTCCAAGATACCTTCTAGATGGTGCAGAAGTTTCGATACTGCCAGAAGAACTAAAACAATCTAAAACAGTAGATGACTGGATGAGAGATAGACAATTAGCATTTGAAAGCTCTGTAAGGTCGCATAATTATAATAAAAAGATAATAGACAAGAATAGAAATCAGTATAATTTCAATACAGGTGATATGGTTTATGTTGAGAATGGGCATAAACTGAATAGAAGAAAATTAGATGAGGTGAAGATTGGACCTTTTAGAATAGAAGAGAAAATATCTAATACTATATACAAAATAAACACGGGCCATAAGAAGCTAGAATCTAATTTATTTCATATTACGAAGCTTATACCAGTTCCTGTATGGACATAACGTTATATGGCGAAAAATTCTGAGGAGAACAATTTTCTACCCTGGAGGGGGAGATGTAAAGAAATTAGTTCTTTAATTATTATCTATGGGCCTATCTATGAATAGAGGGCGCGACTGACAGTGCCAACTTAATGACGTTTTTAAAATATGGCGATAGGGTAGATTAATAAAAAGTTTACTAATTGTGATAAAGGAATCGACTAGCTAATTTTTAAATAGTGGCTAAAATTAATAAACTTTAAATGTCGTTTCTTTGTATTTTCAGAGCAACACGTTTATTATTATAAGATTCCTGGATCACTATAAAATTGTCTTATATATATATATATATATATATATATATATATATATATATGTATGTATATATTAGTAGTAGTATATTCGTGATTCCTCTATTGTCTGATGTCCGTAACACAAGTGCTTTAAGTGGCTTATCACGGAGTCAGGTCAATGTATAAGATGTTGTGTGAATTTATTTAATATCATTATACCAGCCATTGGAAGTCCACTGTTGGACATAAGCCTCTCCGAGAAAGGACGTTTTTAGTCCATAATTGCCGCGCTGCGCACGCGTGTTGGCAATCGCAGAGCGCAGCTATCGCGATGGGGATGCTGCTGCCCACCTCCGCCCTGTGCATTTGAGCTGCACTGTTGGATGGATATCTGTCGGTTCTGGTACCTCAGTCGCCTCTTGCGACACCTGGTGCAGCGGGAGGTACTATTCTATTCAGCCGGTACCTCACGGCTATTCAATATATTATTTATAAATTAGTAACTCTACTTCTTGTTAGTTATCTGTGACTAAAGTCCCTTGAAAATAGATTTACCAGTTTCGGAGCCGAACTTACATGGGCTTGGTAAAAATCTATTATAATATGATACGAACAGCAATTTTATTTATTTCTCTATGCACAAGTCTCGCTGTGTTTATTTTCTTCGGGTTGATTACAAAGAGCATTTGCTTGAGCAATCTTAATCCTTTCTAAGCAATGATCGTGATTAAATGAAGAGCACTTAAAGAAAAAAAGCCGAGATAAAAGCAGTAGATCCATCACAATGAACGAGTTGCCAATTGAATCTGTCTAATTGACAATAAAATGAACATAAGTCACACGGATCCATCACAGCCGCCATAACCGGCAGCCTGCGGGCTATGCATCACTGGCCGACACCTTCGGCGATCTCTCACCATTGTTCGATCGTATCCTACACACACATACACGTCGCATCTAGATCACGTACCTGCCATCGCTTGATTACTTTTATAATCATCATATAATTTGAATACGTAGACCTTTTACTGCATTGGTACCTCACTCTCATCGTTTTCTTCCGCCTCGCAGCAATGTACCCTGTGCTCTGTCCTAGTTTAAAGGAACAAAAGGCAGTGAAGTCCACGGTTAAAGTGTTGTTTTCAGAAGACGTTAGCCTTCAAATAACAATGACATGGTTGGCAACGCGCTTGTGATATCTTTGCGGTGGCACGTTTCTATGGAGACGCTTACCAACGGTTATCATACGCGGTAAAAAAACACAGTACTACTGAAGTATACATGGGTTTTAATAAAAAGAGATAAAAGCAATTCTCGGAAAGTAAGTAAACATTGTCCTGTAATCGTCAATTGGCGGAAACTAAACGATCCCCGCGGAAGAGAGCTCCCAGCAGGCGGTGGGCAGGCGCCTACGCGTCGTTTCTCTAACTCCCCGGGCCAACACAAACAACATTTTCCACCTTATCTTTAATTTGGACTGGTTGTCGTTTTTTTATTAGAATAGTTTCGCTCGGATACCGGTCCGGAGTCTAGCTGAAGGTTGTTTATAGATAACAGTAAAGCGTATATTTATTGGTCGATGTTGCGACTGCGCAACGCTAAGGTCGTTTGTCGTACGGACGGAACGGCATCGGCAAGGCGACTTGAAATATCATAGTTTCGTGTTTCATAATGAGTGGAACACGTTTTTGTGGATTACGGAGGCGGTGGAGTCGCTCGCCGAGAAAAAACTAAAACTTGCCGATGGGGAACGAGGGAGGGCGGCGTGTCGTAAACAACGCGCAAGACGAAATAATAGCTGCGTCTATTGGGACGGAACGTTTCGCATCATCGCGCGCGCTGCTATCGATATTTCTTCACGATTCCAACCCTATTAGAATACTCCAAGATACTTGCCCATGCGGAAGCTCCACGGAATTATCGCAAAAGCTGACCAACTGAAACGGTCCTGCGTGACTTTTCAGTTATTTATTACTGTTTCATTAGAAACCTTGAATTAAATATTGAGATCTTTCATCCACGGAATCACGAGCTGTTCTTACGTCTGACTGTAATAATTTTTTGTATTTAGTAGTATGTAATAAGTGGACAGCGCTCGTCGTTTCTATCGTATGCAGATAGTGTTGGAGCAGGCAGGTGTACGAGTGAACAGCGGCGCACGCTCGGCGACTCCACGCCGGCCGCTGTGTGCGGCCGAAGTTTTCATTGAGAGTGGAGTGTCCAAAATGCGGATGACTGTGATATACTGATATTGCTTTTTAGTGCGGTTCGTTAGGCCAATACAGCAAACTCCTCCGCTATCAATATTCTAATTTATTGCTACAATCTAGAACCAGTACCGCTTCTTCGGCTAGACACATTTTTTTGGTGGCGCGTGATTTACTGTCGCCAACAGCCGCGTCTTAACAATCCGTGATTTGGCAAATTAATGCCCCTAAACTTTGACCTTCTGTGGTCAGATAATCAGGTAAAGTGTTAGCTTTATGATTATTGGTAGTTTTTGTTTAAAAATTTCAATATGGCCTTAATTTACAGTTGGTAATCATTCGAACAGGTTGACGTAACTGGCGACACACATTGGTTTTCGAAATATTATGTCAGAGGTTAGCTCTCGTTGGGTTGCCGGCCAGACTTTTAGACTTTGATAAAACGACTTTTCTGGTAATATTTTCAAAGTACTATTGTATTATGTGGCAATGAATCTCGGTGATGAATGACTAGTCGCAGTGGAATAACGACTGGAAAGATAGTAAAGTAAGTACTCATAAAAGTAAATGGCCAGGTTTTGTGCTGAAACTCCGCACTGTTTCCGGGTAATCCTGCAACCTCGCTTCCACGCGTACATTTTAGCATTTGAACAGAAAAAAACACAGTAATGATAGTGTTACGTTCACATGTAGCGGGCTTTTTCTTTGAATTTCCATAATCCGATGATTAATTCCATTGATTTATGACAGCCTAATTATGAAATTTAATTGAAAAATAAAATGATATCTCGACCACCCAGCGTCATACATATGTATAGCCGCTCTCAGATCTGTTCTTTAAAGAGATGCTATTGCATGTATTCTTGATTCACGATGCGTTTTTATACGTTTTCAATCATGATCTTTATGGTTTTGTTGTTATTTGAAGTTACTCTTAGAAAATAATGTTATAAATCAATATTAGATGTATTCTTAAGTAAAGTAATCAACATACGCTTGATATAAAGAAAGACGGATTTTGCACATAATAATTGCCGCGCTGGGCTAGCATGTTGGCAAACACAGAGCGCAGCTTTAGCGACAGGAATGCTGCAGCCCATCCCCGCTCTGTGTATATCAGCTACATTGTTTCGGGTGTATATACCGCCAACTACCGACACCTGGTACAAGGGGAGGTACTATCCTATTCGGCCGATTACGGTTACAAACGTTAAATTTGTATAAATGATTCGTTATAATCATGACCACCCTTATGTGTCGCGTTGATGACCCGCATACCATAAGGGCAGGCTGCACCCACTTGTTGTCGACGACGAAACCTTAGAGGATATGCTAATGTATGCCATATTTTTATCAGCTGTGTTTGAATCAGCATCGAGGTACTATAAACACATAGCAGATGCCTCAAAGTTGTGTGTTTTTACCCTAAAACAGTACCTTGAAAATTATCATCATAATTACAGCCATTGGATTGGATCCACTGCTCAGAAAGGGAGAATTCTACCCATAATTGCCGTGCTGAGCAGCCGTTTTGGATTTTTGCAAAGCGCAGGTTTTGGCGACAGAGATTCTGCTGCCCATCCCCACTCTGTTCATTTGAGCTTTACTGTATTGGATGAATATACCGCCACCTGTCGGTTCTGGTAGCTTAGTCCCCTCTGGAAAAGAGGAAGGTGCTAGTCTACTCTGCCATTACCTCATAGCGAAATAGTAATACACTTTACAACTCGTAGTATTGATAAACTTGAGAATGATGTTAAAACTTATGGATATTCCTTGAAGAAGCTATATATATAAACAAGGAAATATTTCTTCCGAAGCAACAATTCTACCCGCATATACAGATGGCGATAATTCCTCGCTGTCTGTAATTACACGATTTTAGTTATTTTTTTTAACCAGTAATAAGTCTAGTTATAAATACTGGCAACGTCCGCGACTTCGTCTGTGCGCACATCGATAGCACCCAAGTTGACAAGTGAATGATCACGTTGACATTGAAATGTGAGTTTGATATCGGTGTTAGGTGCAGTTCTGGTTGAGGGCACAGAATATAGTACTGCAATATCACAAACTCAAGTCGTAGCTATCTCTGCCGGTTTGCCCGCGCACTTAATGCGACGTTTATATTTAGTTTTCATAGCGGTCGTTTTCTTAGATTGCAAAATATAAACGTGAATATTTGAAATGACACAATCCCACTCTGAGCGGCAAAAATACTGTCATAATAGTATCGCGCGGACAAGACGCCGGCGCCGATCTCCTACGTTTATTACGAATACTCGGTCGTGGAAAATGTAATATCGAAAGGCGCGACCGGCTGGGGGACAATATTCAAGGGACCGGTTTGTATCACTCTCTGCGACCCGACACTATTAGTAGCTAACTAATGAACCTGAGCTATATTTAATCGTGTTTTTTCCTGATAACATAACGTCCGCGGTGAGGAAATATGATCGCCAGCGGCCGTAAACACTCCGCCGATGTCAACGATGAGACGCGATCTTTTTATTGCTGCCTGCGACTCGCTGTTCAGTCTTATTGACTAATTATGTGACTGGGACGTGAGATAGGTAATCCATATTAATTAACTACCTGTCAATAATAAATAAATTTACAACATCTTATACATTGACCTGATTGCGTAATAAGTCGCTTAAAGCACTTGTGTTACGGACATCAGACAACAGAGGAATCACAAATGGTTTACTTAAATACATATATATATATATATATATATATATATATGTATTTAAGGCCCAGACATAGAACAAACGTAAATATTGTCAAAAATATTAGTCCTGTGTGGGGATCAACCACGCTTTCCCACCCATTCATCATCAATAAAGCGAGACACATTTATTTTTTTATGGTAAACTACGATATTTGTTTTGCTTCACATTTTGTATTACTATTCAACGTATCACTAAATACAATATTCTAAGTTTAGCTCGTTATACTAGAACAGCTGTCAACATAGCCCCAGAGCTAGAATATACTAAATGTAAAACAAGTACGCGGCTATTCAGTTGCTATATTAATGAATGAAAAACTTTATGTTCCGAATAAACTAAATAAAAAAAAATAAATTACACATAGATAATGATTACTAAACTAACTTCTAAAATCTTTTTATCCTTATTTAAAATACAATGCGCGTGGAGGATTTAGAAAAAGTTAACTCATAGATAACACTATTTCTTATTATATATATCTTAAAATTTTGGTTATTAAACCAAATATTTTGTTGGTTTTATGGACAACTCCTTTTAAGAATTAATTAACATATTTATATAACGAGAACTACTCGTCGAGTCCCCACTCGGCTATTTTAAATGTGTTACAAAAATGTATCGACAATAATTTGTTATTTCACTACAAAGTACAATTTCATGTTCGGGAAGAAATATTGCCGATGTTAGTGAATCACGTGCGGACATCAAATGTCATAAACCGGTTTAAGTTCAAACAGGTATTGAAGAAATCGAAATCAAATCATTATAAACTATCATTAAAACTCCGTTTGTTATTTTGTCATTTTTCTATTGGTAGTTAGAAAAAAATATAATATATAAAAAATGCAAATCCTACATATAAAATGTTAGAGAAACACTCGCCTTCCAAATGCCACAGCCTGAGAATGTGCCGGTAGACAAAGAGCAGCACGCGGGCAGTGGCAGCCAGGCGTCCGTCCATGCGGGCGTAATATGCGCAGTTTATGTTAATTGGACGCGATCCCAAGGCTTATCGGCTAGGCTGTTTCAAACACATGTCAATATTTGCTAAATAAATACATAGATTGCTTGGAGAATTAAAATAAACATGTTTTTTAAATGAGATTTGTTGGTGGCTTTTAACAGCGCTAGTTGATGACGAGAAATTAGAAAATAATAATAGTTATATTCTATAACTCTGATGTTCAAACTAAAACTTTAATCAGAAGATATATTTTTTTGGAAAAAATTATGTTGATGTCACAGCTGACGGATCCACATTTTTCGACCCACTCACTTTGTTCCTTCAGCCCCAGGAAATCACTTAACCTCCCCTTCATTTTCACGGGAACTTATCTCTGAACGTTAGCGACTCACGGAATGATAGATACGAAAAACTACCAGTATTTCGTTTTTATCTATCAATCTATGTATGAGGCAGGTATAAGTATATAATTGTAAATTAATAAGCGATAAAAACGGCTGTACCATTCTAACTGTCGGTCGGTACTTGCACGGGCTGTATTTCATTATAAAGATCAATTAAAAAGTACAGTCACCATTTCGTAACTTTTTTGTTTTGTGTAGTACCTATTTAGCAGATTAATTAAAAATAACTCACTAATGTCGGCAAATAAATAGATTTTATTAATTATTTGTGCACTCGTCAATCCGCTTTACTTGAACACCAAATGACAACTGCTTTCAAACTTTTAAAAAGATCCGCGGTCAAAAGTAAAGAGATTTGGCCTGCAGTGAGTTATAACCTCTTTCACAGAGTAAGTGGTTCAAACGCAGAGTAAAAATAGGCCAATCGGGAGGAGCGGACATGTATAATGCATCGCGCGCTCGCCAGCTATCGCGGGCGCCGACCTTGTGCCTTCGCGGGAAATGTACGGCTTTTCCCACCCTTGCAGGGCATGATGCTCTTCTTCGGCCACCTGACACCCAACTTAAAATGGGAGAAGACTAAAATATTGGAAATGTGTATTGTTAGACTTTCCCTCGTAGCTTGATGCCGTGCATCTATATTTGTACACTACGTAAGTACATTAATAATTACTTATTTTTACCGCCAAATAGTGAGTAAGGTGAGAGAACAGGGAAAATTACTGCGTAATGTGACAGAATAACATCAAGTCACGAGGTTGCCAAGACGCTAATGATATCCTGTGATGCTGTGGCGTTTGCTACTGTGACTGTATGCTTGTGTATCGACCTAGTCTTACAATAAAAATAAAAGAAGTTAATGCTTCTTTAACCTTGAAACCTAATAAGCAATACATGCTCGTTTAGGTGGAAGATATAGGTAATACTTGAGTTTTCTTGCCGATGGTTTTGTTAAGAAGTTTAGCTTGTCTGTTATCTATATACGTATGTACAAATTGCAATTGATGTGACATTGTGAAGTCGGTATGATATGACTTTAAAAATTTCTAAATGAGTGAGGGCTCAAGTGAACATTTATGACGTTACATATGGAGCGAACAATAGAGAGTATTTTGGACGTGAACGCTGCGCGGGCGAGACGTCCGGCCGCCGTACAAGGGCGCAAGTAGAGCGTCTCGCCGCGCGCAGCGGACGCGCGACGAATACCAAACGCGCAATCGATGCTCAAGAAATCCGCCAACTGTGTTTGGGGCCGGCGGCTATTTCGGATCTCTCGTGGACAAAATTTTTGAAATAATGGGCTAGTTGTGCGTCCCGGTTATTCTCATATGAAACAACATATTTTGCATTACGAGTCACTCTTACCACCTAATAAATATGATGCACACAGATAACAGAATTACACTAGAGGTAGACTTTATACAAAAGTCGTTAGCAATGGTACCTTACTCTAATCAATTTTACCGCCAAAAAGTTCACATCGATGCGTTCTGATATAAAAGGTGAGAGAGGTAGTGAAATGTACTAAATAATACCTTTAAGTCACAAGGTTGGCATAGTGCTATTGATATCCTTGTGATATACGAGCGCAAATAGACTGCGGTGACGCTTACTATCACGCGGTCCCAATGATTCAATTAAAAGAACAAAATGGTAGCGATTTCTAGTTACGAACACGTGCAGACACCAAGAAAACTTTCCACTCAAATCTACGCAACACCGGTATGGAATGTTTCGTTAGCGAAAGCAGGATTAGTTAGGTCCAGCAGAAGTCTAATTTCTATCGAGTTGACACAAATTAGGCATGCGTGAGGAGTTCATAAAAGTTAGTGGCTCTCCCCGCGTCCTCGGTTCCTCGCCGGAGCCCCAACTTTCTCTGCGACTCCGTGACGTATACTGAACTATAAAACATTATTAACGTGGCATTTTGCTGATTATCATAACTTCTTATTTACATACGGAGTACCAGCAGTTGTGTGCGTTTCTATTGCAGGCGCTGTGGCAAGTCTGAAGCTAAGTCTTATATCACTATTTGATATCACTTTTTCTCAAAAACATTATTAGTAAATACAATATACTATATTGAAAAACAAAAGTATTATCATCGTCATTATAGCAGCCAAGCTCAAGCAGCCGTCTCCGACAAAAGAGACGTGCGGTAAACCTCATACAAAAAATCGTTTGCATTGGCACCTCACTCTCACCTATTTCTAATGCCAAATAGTGTTCATATTTCCGGTCTGAAGGGTGAGGGAGGCAGTAAATTTACTGGGTAATGTCCTTAAATCACAAGGTTGGCAGCGCGCTAGTGATATCCTTGTGATATTATTACAAGCGTCTATAGGCTGCAATCTATGGCCTCCTTTGCCACGCTGGGCAGACATGTTGGAATCGTAGCTTCATGATGGTGCTGCACATTTTTGTCCAGTTCCATTAGACCTACAATACGAAGAGTGAATACTCCGAGATAAAAATATTTAGAAATAAAAAAAAACAAGTAGAAAATTCGACTTACTTATCTTAATGCATAGTTTTATTTGTTTGCGGATTAGACTAGCAATGTAAATGTGTCACCAAAACGATTACATACAATGATCTCACTTCATTTTCATCCTCGCACTCACACACAACACACATCCACGCACATACACACACTCACACCCGCATGCGCAAGCGCACACACATGTAGTAGTAATAACTTAATTATTGTATAAATATCTTATATGCTTTGTAAGTTTCATAGTACTATAGGACTTTTGTCATCTATATTACTTAGTAACACTCATCAATATATTAAGAATCATTGTGAAAATAATATCCCAAAAAATACCAGTCACCTGTCTTCACCTGGTATGGACAGCTATCTGTTAAACAGGTAACTGGCTGGGGACCAGTCTCTCAGGCTACGTAACTATGTTAAAGCTGGTAGGAAAATAAAAAGAAATAAAGTTATTATTATTATTGATGGCAGCAAAACGAGGTCTCCTACCATTGGCGGTGTTAGCCAACTGAAAATAGCTCAACGAGCTATGGAGAGGGCAGTGCTCGGAGTTTTTTTGTGCGATTGAATCAGGAATGAGGTTCGTAATAGAACCAAAGTTTTCGATATTGCTAAGCGGATTAGTAAGTTGAACTAGCAGTGGGCAAGGCGCTTGATACGCAGCACCGATGGTCCATGGAGTCATAAGGTCCTGGAATGGAATCCACGTGCCGGCAAGCGAAGCGTAGTGCGTCCACCAGGATAGACCATCTGACTAAAACCGCAGGATCGCGCTTTACACGGGCCGCATACAACCGGTCCAATTGGAGATTTCTTAGGGAGGCCTTTACGCGTTCAGTACTTATAATAAAACTACTTTTTTAACGGCATTCAAACACGGTTTATTTAAGATTTTTTTTAGTTCGATGTTTCGTCTACCTTGCGGCAACCGTTCTCAAGATTGTCAAAAGGTATTATATCAGGATTTTCATGTTGCAATTACTACCTTTACAAATATTTATTTCCTATCTACGCAGTAGGTGCTGACAGTATCTGTAATCTCGTAGTGCGGTGTTGGCCTTGGTTCTTGATCAAATGTATGAACTAAGAAAAGTAGAAAAAATATGTCTACTTAAAAAGTTATCTGTGTATGAACAGAGTTTTTACAACCTTCCAGGTTTATTTCAGTATATGCGTTAAATATTTCCTTATTTCAGAGTTCAAAAGTTCCGTCCACTTATAATTCATTCATTGAAATGTATTACGATAGAAAACTTAAACGAGAACATACGTATGATTATCTCATATTTATTTATATCGAAGGATATCAAATTTCTGTGACATATTAATATCCATATGTTTATGGATCCTTGAAGTTATTATAATAAAGAAGATAAGAGATCAGCTCCGACACTTGACTTTTATGTTTCAACACATAATTATTAATAGGTTATTTCGGCATGCATCCAGTTCAATATAAATCCTTCTATTATTATGTAACTGTATTGGAAGCGCGTGTAGCGAGGTTTATGTGCATATTATGCTAAAGAACATTGCCTTATTCAGATACATCTATTTTATTTCGCGGTTAATATTATTTCTTATAGTGTGTTTAGTACTTTTAAATGGCTTAAACAATTATGTTTGTATAATCAGTGCAACAGTTCCCCGTTCTCGAGGAAAAAATTAATATTCAAAGTAGCGTAAGTCATCCCTTGTGCCATGAGGTACCGACAGAGCATAATAGTCCCCCCTTCCCCTGTACCAGGAGTCGTAATAATCGACTAAGGTACTAGAACCGACAGATAGCGGTATCTATCCAAAGTTGTGTAGCTCAAATGCATAGATGGGGATGGGCAGCAACATCCCTGTCGTGAAAGCTGCGCTCTGCGATTACCACAACGCTTGCCCAGCGCGGCAATTATGGACAAAATTCCCCCTTTTTAGGGAGGCATATGTCCAGCAGTGGACTTCCATTGGCTGGAATGATGATGATGACAATAAAGTTATTTCATATCATGTAACCTGCCAGTATAAGTTTGGACAATAGCAATAGTTTTTTGTAAGCATTGAATACACTTTCAAATGCATTTAGTGAAAAGCTAAAATTTCAAAACCTTTGATTCTATTAACTAATGTATTTTCCGGGACTGGGAAATTGAAGAAATGGCGTAGATTATTGTGATGGTTAATAATGGTTCGAATCCCACCCAAGAAATATATTTTGTGATGATCATTTGTATTTGTTCTGTGTCTAGGTGTTAAATATGTAAATATTATATTGTAACATTGTCAGTGTATGAGGTATTTTGTGAATTTTATACTTCAATATTCTAACAGCTGTGTGCAACGTCGGGAGGTGTTGCCTAGACCACATAACATTGGAAGAAAATTATGACTGTATGTCGTGTAATTAATACAGCTTAATTAGTGGCGTCGAGCTCTGCCAAGTGGTAGTAATCAATCAATTTAATTAATAAGTGTGACTTTGGCGGCGGGCCAGCCCCGGCGTGCCGACGCCCGATCTGGACAGGGCGCGCGCTTCTCTCGTCTTAAACACTAAAGAAACTGAAACTGAAACACTAGTAAATTGATAAAAATGTCTTGGAAACTAATATTGTATAGAGAAACGATTCTTACTTTTGTTTTTAACAAATAGGCTTAAGAAAACATTTGCTTAAGACATTTGAGCTACACTGCTTCGGATGAGTATATCGCCATCCGTCAGTTCCGGTATCGCAGACGCCTCTTACCTCCCCCTGTATCAGGTACAGGAAAGGTACTATTGTAAACTGCCGGTATCACACAGCCTATTAACAAAAATATTAGAGATTAGAAATTATGAGATCAGGTTTTCGTTGTTTTGTACGTTTGTAACTCTAAAACTACTGGGCTAATCTCAAAAACACAATCCGACCGCAAATGTTATATTTATTCAGTTTCATTGAAAAATTTAATTATTAACGATATTTTTTTTTAAATCAAGCATAAAAGATGTGACAAAAGATAATATTCAAAGCAGTCACCTGTAAGGATAGCTGGTGAGATTGATGAATAAATAAGTACATATCTTAATATGTAATGTATTCAAATAAATGTTTTAATGTTGATAATATTGTCAATTTATTGAAACTGAATTGATAATAAACTAATAATGCGTTTCTAATACATATTAGATTAGATATATATTAGACGTTTCTGATCATTTCGCACATGCAAAATGATCGCATACAAAAGTGGGTCGGAGACACGTGTAAAGGTACTATTTACATGATTATGTTATCGTATTTATTTAATCAAACCGGCTGTGGTCTGTCCGCCTGTTGCACGTTGTCTACAAAGGTGGCGAATTAACACAATTTTTTTAATATTAATTTAATTCAACTCAGTTATGACCCGTGTGGCAATCTAGTTTCAAGGCAGACATTTTATTTTTATCAGTAACTCGAGCAGTTTTTTTGAATATTCCCAAGGTGATCGAACCTTAAAGGTAACAGCAGAGTAGAATAGTATTGTGCTTTGTACCAGGTAAAATAGTAAGTAAATCGTATGTCGTAAGAGGCGATTGGGGAACTGGAATCGATAGCGATAGGAAAGAGCGCATATCCATTCGAAACAGCGCAGCTGAAATTCAACAGGGTTAGAATGGGCAGCAGCATCCCCGTCGCAAAACTACTCTCTGCAATTGCCACTACGAAAAAGTCCCCAAACCGTGGCCTTCTATATCAAGTATCGTAAGAGGCGACTATGGAACCAGAACCAACTGATGGCGGTATATACATCCAAAACTGTATTGCTCAAATTCATAGGGCGGGGATGAGCAGCAGCATACCAACACGCGATTACCAACACGCTTCCTCATCACGGCTCTCCTATCTCGGGAAGGTCTATGTCTAACAGTGGATTTTCGATGGCTAATATGATGATGTTGAAAAGTACCCCCTTCTTGGTACCCCCCCTCTACGTCCAACAGTGAAATTACAGGATACATTATCTGATCAAAATGCCGTATTAATAATTACAATTTTGTTTTGTTTTTGCAGTGTTTTCTTCGTCAACATTGCCGTATTGACGACTACTTCACTTTTGTTTTTACAATGTTAGGTACGAAATGGTAATTATGTAGACAATAAAATAAGTTAAATTTTAAGGTTGGTGGTGTTACATCTTTTTTTATATTTGAAGTAGGAACAAAGGTAGATGAGGTAAACTTCAAACAAAAGTTCGTCGGCATTGGTACCGCACTCTCGTTGCTTCTTGTGCTTCTCGTTCGCATTGCTCCAGTCTGAAGGGTGTGAGAGGCAGTGAACATACTGGCTAAATCATAACATTGACAACGAGTTAGTGAATACCTTGTGATATTACGCGCATGTATAGGCTGCAGTGACGCTTACTATCACGAAGACTTGATTGTCAACTAGAAATTAAATTATAATATATTCTACCTCTGTATAAATTCTACCTCTGTAACATCCAGGCGTAGCGTTTCAGGTACTGGCTCTGCCGTAGCAGCATACCCGTTTCAGGGTTCATTCAGTTATACTGCTACGATACGTCGTAGCTCAGTGCAGCAGGGCGGGATTGGGTAGTAGTATCCCCGTCACGATATTTCGCCCGACGTTTGCCGCCATTTTCAGGTTAGCAAAAATAGGCAATACATTCCCTAAAATGGTAAATAAATTTGTGCTAAAGCCTGTGGACAACGACGAGGCTGTACCGCGGTGATGACGGTGATGAACATATTTCTTTCAAACAAAGATATACAAAATTGATATTGCAATATCCCGAATTAAAATTTTCCCAGTAAAGACACCAAGCAGCATCTCAGATTTCCTCTGTGTTCTCATATGGATGGAGGCATTTCGTGCCACTATGCTTACGCTATGTTACCAAACAGAATGAATATTACCGAGATGCATATGGAATGCAACCGAGTCTCATCACCGAGGTGGGCTGATCGGAATCTCAAGTGACATCCCAACCAACCGAGCCGATTGCTTATTTATAACATGACGTAATTGAGCAGGCTATTTTTAGGTTTCCTGGTCCCTCAACACTTCCCAAGGCGCTAGGGTGTACACACATTGCAGAATGCATCAATCGACCCACTCGCCAGTTAACCTCTTGATCGGCCTGATTTTTATCACACTTGATAAAGGTAACAGTCGCGAGAACTTGGGAGAGTACATATTATTTTGATCTATATTTTCTTTTAGTTTTACAAAGTTTTTCATGAAGTATTCTTGTTTTATTTTCCTTTATTAGCGGTACTTTTAAAAATATCCACTGACTGGTCAAAGTATTTTACGGTTGATTTGATGCATATCGACTTTACTGATCTATTTATGTTTGTCTGTGTGTGGATGTTAAACAATGTTAAGTAATATTTTTGTGATTTCTCTACTGTCTGATGTCCGATGATGTATACATATATTTAACACCCAGACACAGAACAAACACAAATATCATCAGATAAATATTTACTCTGGGTCGGAATCGAATGACCCTTGTCTCACAAGACAGAATCACTACAACCTGCAACATCGGGCCCGTCAATTATTTTTAGAAACCATATTTTTTGCTTCAATACTGTTGGCTAATACTTTCAATTGTAAGTGATGAAAGTCATATCAAGACCACAAGAATTATTTTACATACAATGTGTAGGGAGTTCGATCGGGAACATTGTAACCGATAACAGTGTTAGCTTAATTGAGAATAACACATAAGAATTAAGTTGTTTCACTCAATAAACAAAAGCTTTGTTCGACTGAATCGTAACTGGATCAGTGGAATAATTCGTAATAAATGAATGTCCATTCTCAATGCGGCCGCAAAAAAATGGAGTTTATCGATTAATCCGGTATTTGGGAGACTCCCTCTGGCACCGCGGCGCTGCAGGGCGCACGTTCCCATCGGCATGTCGGCCACGTCCCGCCGTAAGTAACCACACCTACACCTAGCCACCACGAACACCCACACGTACAAACGCACACACCACTTGTTTATGTTATTAATACAACCTAGGGTCGCGGGGCTTTTGGGGAATGGCTATGCGCCGTTTTTAAGCGATGTTGCCAGTTCTATGCTCGGACACTCCGGATTACAACGAACCTCCACCCGTCTGCTTATCGCATGTGTTGTTAAGAAAGAAAGAGTGTAAACGAAAATCTTGTTTGCTACTTTGCTTTGTCAATTGACCAAATTTAATTATTTAAGAAATACGGATTACTACCTTTTCATTCTGTCTACTCCAGGTTTTTCAAATTATTAGATAATGTAACATGACGGAACACATTTTACTAAGAAAATGTATCAGATATCATGGAATTTATGACGAACAGGATGGGATAATCATATTTTGTAATTACTTATTAATATTTTTAGCAAAACTAATCCATGCAGGTTGTGTGCCTTTGTATCTAACATACAGGTTTAAATATGTCGCAATTTAGGGAATATAAACACTCGCGTTCTCTCTTTTTTCTGTCTCTTAAGAGTCGCTTGTTGAATTGATGGGAATGCTGCTGCTCACACTGATTTGGATAAATATACTGCCAATTATCGGTTATGGTACCTTAGTCGCCTCTTACGACACCCGATACGGACGGAAGTTCTACTCTGGGGGACTATTCTACTCTGCCCGTTCCTCACGACTTATTTCTTATGTGATGTTAACAGTACACGCAGCTCTTGTTGCATTGTCAGCGTTAACCACAAAAGCCACTAATTCTAGACCGTTACCAATTACCTATGATTATACCAGCTTCATGTTAACGACTTTGTCTGTGTGATCTTAAACCCTGCGGTGTGTCTGCAATTGAGTCATCCCGCACGTCTTCGTAACAGGCAACTAATTACCGGACGAGAAATTAAATCGAGTCTAGGTAAAAATGTCCAAGCGTCGACCTGGATACTGTCGGCGGCGTCACCCGGATGCGCCGCTTGCGTATGCGCAGCGCGCTTAGAAAGTGTCGTGGCCGCCGCATATTGCCTTCGCGAGATCCACCTCCATGAATATTGATCGTCGATTAGGTCTGGTGAGAACTGTTGCCACCCGATAAATACCAGGGAGTTCTCGGAAATTTACTGATCACGCGAATTATACCTGTTAAGTGCACCATCAGGGTCGCGGCAGTGACAACTACGAGCACTGAATGTGGAATCACTGCGAACTGTATTTTCGTCAAACGGAATTCTTATAGTTCAAATTGAGATTTACGTTTGTTCGCGAATGAGTCAGAATCGCCGAGTTAAAATCCATGCATCATTGAATCGTTGAAAAAAGACGACATACCATTTTAATGGGCACTTGTTCAGTCCTCAAGGATTTGCTTACATTTTAGTTCTGGTAGCTCTACATATTAATTGTAATATTTATTTTAACCAAATACTTTCCGAATGGGTTGCTATTAAAGAACATCAATTAAGCTAAACGTTTGCCCTTGCTCGTTAATTAAAATTTACTTATTCAACATATAAAATCGATAAATTATCATCTTTCATGTATAGATTTTAATCAGATAATTTAGGATGACATGCTTAATCCATTATATTATTATAAAGTTCCCTTCATTAAAGTATCGGTTAATGACATAATGTTGCAAAGCATGTCGCCTGAGATCGGTTGCTTGTTGCCCAAAGCATGCAGCCACTTATCATACAACTAATGCGACCATCTCAGAACGGCTCCGGTAAAAACGCTCCGCACGTCGGAACCAGCGAACATCGGTCTCGGGTCGAGACAGAAAGTAAACAAAAGACATCGATCAGCCAAAAAGCCGGATCGGAGGACGTCGCAAAAACCACCCGCAATAACTCAAAACCGAACGCAGCGTCTCGGTGCGGGCCGCTGCGAGCGACGGCGACTTTTTTACTTGCTTGTCACTCGTCAAACAGTCGTCGCGCTCATGACGGCCTGCCTCGATGGACGGCTGCCAACCTCCTTGGCACTCTTAAAACGTCTTATTAAAAAAACCCTCCAACCGATGTTGAGCCTTGCCCGCTGCCCGATAGGTGCGGAGGTTGCGTGCGCGCGCGCATCGTTGGTGCGTTGTCGAAGTTGACAAAGGCAAGTGGTAGTGTTTTTTTGCCCCCGACGACCCACGGGCCGACGGAACTGACTGGCCCATTGTATGGTAATGACCGGCCGGATTTCGTTCGTTCAATTATATTACTTGAGCACACGACGAGTCAAAAGTCAGAGTCTTTGTTGGCCGAGTGCGCCCGTGCACCGCTACCGAAACACACGTGCTTTGTGCTCCTACATACTTTTTGTGCGCTCGCGTTATGTACGTACATATGTGCTATATGTATGCGCACTTTCTCTCTGCCGGTACATTGAAAACTACTTATCGCTTCACCTTATGTAGTTCGTCCTCCGTAAATTGACAATTGCAATCGACATTGTTCAAATTAGTACATTATACATTTTTATACTAACAGTTAGTAAGCCTGGGGGTACCAGTGGAGTAGAATAGTGCCTCTATCTGTACCAGGTGTCGTATGAGGCGGCTAAGGTACCGGCGGTGTATGCATCCGAAACAGCGCAGCTTAAATACTACAGGGTGGGAAGGGGCAGCAGTATTCTCGTCGGTGCGGAAACTATGGGCGGAAATCCTCCTATCTTGGGGAGGCCTGTGGCTGATAAGATAATGATACTAACTGCTGTGTGATCTTTTGTTTCAATAATACTCATTTTTTGATTAGTTGTAGTTCCAATTTATTTTTTCAAATTTTTATAGCGGTCCAGCTGTTACGATAGTTAACAAAAACCAACAACGGCATAAACAAAATACTTTAGTTATATCTTAAGTTCTATATACTTGTTTAATAATCCTACATACTTATTTGTGTTGGTAATCTCAAACCAAATACAAATGCTAATTACAGAATACAATAATGAATGAAACAGCAGTAATATCTTCATTATCCAAAACATAGATCCGTACGTACTTAACTCGTTAACACAGCTGCAATTCATTTGTAACTGATCTACTACTACTGTTATTTAAAATTCTAAATAACTTGCTTCATTATACTTGTTACACGTAGTTTTAAGTCGTCAACAACGCAATATGAATAGTATCTATATAAAATAAATAATTCTATAACTTCAATGTTCCTATCAGGTCACTAGAGTCAATTGAACATATAGGTTTGCCAGCTCCAGGTACGTCGTAAAAGTAAGTTCACTGCAGGACCAGAAAGGAACCCGCAGGAAAAACTGATGGTGACAAAGGTTAAAGTATTCAGTTACGTTTAGAATGAGCTTACAAAATCTTGTTTTTCGCAGATCTAGTCGTACCATTTGTTCTTCTAAAACAAATGGATTCAAGTGAAATAACAAGAAATGCGTCAAACAAAGTATGTACCGTAAAACAAGCGATGGAAAACAGTGTAAAGTCGAGTTGTCTAACGCACACGCGCGACACAGTTAGCGTGACAGACAGGTGAAGTGAAAAGGATGCCCTCAGTGGGTCGCTCCTCAGGCAAAGATCACGACGAATCCTCGGCTGTCTTTTGTTTCGAGGCAATGAGGTCGCGTGGATGGAGTCTTTGAACGCGCCAGTTTGAGGCTGCGCCGAGGCGATGAGGCACGGAGGTGCAAGCTGTTTAGGTACTTATCGATGGCTAAGCGAATCAAGCCCTACATAACATCACGAAAAGGAAACGAAGCTACTAGGTTAACTTTATTTAGCTAATACAGCAAACGGGTGCGCATTAAATCTAGAACAACGACGATAAAGAAAAAAAATATTTCAAATAAATTTGATCTCTAAAATATTTTATTTTAAACACGCTAACGCAGAAATATATTTTATCACATAGCATTATAATAATAAAAGCTATCTAATCCATACAGAGTTAATTTATTATTACTAAAAACTTGACATTACTAAAAATTCCGCTAATAAAATGGTGTCCACTTTATTTGACACGAGGCGGGCGTAAAAAACGGCAGAAATTCCTTGATTCTCGGATTGCTAAAATGTTTATAACACTATCAGCAAGGCCGTTCGGATAATTCCACTGTAGCCACTGTATCGCGCCGCGGCGGCCACGTATTGCACAAGAATTATATTTATAACGGAGACACTGCTCGTTTGAATAAAATATCGATTTAAACATGATAAACTCGCCATTTATATTTTTGTAGTGGCAAGAACAAACTCTACGCATAATTAATTGATCGCTTGTAATCTTGGAAACGTATCGATGTTTGTACAGGAAGAATCGATTATCTACCGAGTGCACTATTCGATGTAATTGCCTAATTGTGATGAAGAGAAACCGAGTCGGTCGAGAAGTGCGTGGACGCTAATTGTGCGCACCCGAAGGCTGCCCATCTGTCGTCACGCCAACTTTTCGAGACTATATGATATTTTAATAGCCATGAACAATCATTACTTCAGAACCAAAATTACGGCTAAGTGTTCTAAAAAACTGCAAAAATGTAATTGTTTCTTGTTTACTTCGGTTCAGTGATTGCTGTTGTTGAAGCATCCGTCAGTTACATACGTTGTATGTTTTTACTATAAAAATACAAACGTACGTTTTATAGTTAAACATGGTAATTTTTGTGTGGGAGATCTGCAGCAATAGCAATGTGGGAAAAAGAAAATACATGGGGATCTTGATACAAATATACTTGGTCTAAAGTACATCAAATATATCTTAAATTTATGTATTCACGCCGTAGTGCATTTCTTGTACAAAAAATCAGTTAGTCAATGTATATATTTTTTTATTCCACACATTTCATGCATTGACCTGACTCCGTGGTAAGTCGTTCAAATCACTTGTATAACGGACATCAGACAATAGAGAAATTAATGAAAAGAATAATACTGGGGCTCCATAAAAACTGAGACAGAATGCTTATGTGGTTCAACGTAGCGCATTATGTAGGAGATGAGTAGGTGGTCGCAGCCCACGAGGTCCAGCGGTCAGTCAGTAGAGAGCGGACACCCGATGCTCGTCACAAGCGCTGGTGGCACAACGAAGCAGGCCGGCTCCCTCACCAACACGGCCGACACCTACTCCAATGGCAACTACTTAGTACTCCAATAAAAGCTGTAGCTGCATAAATTGCGAGTCATTCCGCGGTAAGTCGGCTCGAGCCCTCATCTCGTATAACTCCCGGTATCAGAAATACGTCAGGCGAGTGAGAACAATTGTGAGACCCTACTTTATTAGCCAATGCAAAACCGATAAAAGACAAACTGTCCGAATGCTCGGCAATAAATTGTCGATTAAATCTATTCGAGTCGGCTTTAGACAACATTATGTTTATAACGGGAATATATCAAATCCTACGTGTAGGCAGACTACGATATTGTCGATATTCGGCTGACATGTTTACGCAAATCGTATTCAAATGCGCTCTATTGCTTAATACAGAAAGATTGAAAAGTGTTCTGCGGCCGGCTCACGGTAGCCCATGAACAGGACTAATCCGAGACGAGTCGACGCTTTTCAATAATGCCTCCAATTTGTTCATCGGACCGGGCATCACTACATTTTGGGATCCCTCCGGTGGATTGGATGACTTACACGTTTCTTGTCTATTAAATCAATTTAGTTTTTCATTATAAAAGGCAGGTATTGACAAGCATATTTATCTTGTAATGAAGCATTTGGTTCGGCTCGTTATCCACCACACCATGTATCGATGTGTCCATACACTTAGATACTTGACGATACTCGGGCGAAAAAATATATCGCCATAACCGCAGTGTTTGCGATATTAGAAATCAATAAAGAGTATTAATATATGGAATGTTGCAGCATATGCTCGACTTGGAAAAAAGGTAAAAAAACTCCGGGGCAGCTACGGAACTGTCAGTATCAGTGGATCGGCGCACATCGGTGATCGGTGTGGGAACGGCGAGCGATCAGGGGCGCCCATAAACCCGGCAAGTTACGAGCGCGGCGCGCTTTGACGCCCGGATATAAGCGAGCACAGGGGGAGAGATGGTCCACTCTTACACCTTTAATGCAGGCCTGATGGCCAAGGGTCGTGGGTTCGATCCCTACCCAGGAAAAATATTTATATAATGATATTTATGTTTGTTCGGTGTCTGGTATATATGTGATTCCTCTATTGCCTCATATCCGTAACAAAAGTGCTTTAAGCGACTTATTACGGAATCAGATCAATGGATGAGATGTTGTAGGATTGTTTTTATTTATTTCATTCTCCCAGGGCTGGAGTATGCCGAACGTTTGCTAAAGAACCAACATCACTCACTTCCGTCTTAGGTACCAGTTCAGGAACCCTTATCTTTCCGTAGTAGACACATCGAATCAGTGTTCTTGTTTGCTGAAAGCCAGACCCCACTCGTCAATGCTGTAGGTAATTATCTACAGATAATAATCGATCACTTACAATTACGGAGTAATCCGTAAAAAATATATTTAAAGTATTTGTATTACATTTCAGTTTATTTTTTAGCTTAGGAATTACCGAATCACTTTATTTTGTACGAGTACCTTTGATATATTCAGGCCTCTACTTCACAGTTCTGTCTTTGTTCTCACATATGATTGCCTAATCATAAACCGTAGCATAATTTCCTTGATCATGAACTTCCCCTTGTGAAGTGAAGACACCTGGTAAATATAGATAGACTCATATTCTTTAAATTGTGAGCGGATAATCTGTATGTATGCGTTAGTGCAGGGAGTCCCAAGCAGCAGGCCGGTGCGGGCCCGATGACCGGATAACGCGGTATTGACGGAATCCCATGTTCGGCGACTTGCTAACCACAGCATTCTTGCGTTTTTACCTCTCTTTAATTACTTACCTGTCTTTAACTGTACTAAAATATCCAAATTATGTAATTCATTAAAAGTAACAATCAAAGTATATTTTAAATCAAGTAAATTGTACAAATAATATATCACAAAGAAATTATGCCAACTCCTTTAATATAGTAGGAACTGTGACTCTGCCCATGAATTACCATTTTTTTGTTTGTCTGTATGTACACTCTAGTTCCATCTAAAACCTAGCTAGCTTCTAATACGTTTCTCGTGTACTTGTAACATAATTTTGTTAATACCTAACATTTGAGAATTATATTTTGAATAAGTAAATTACTAACATATACGGAATCTTATTTGGACACATAGTTGAACCCTAATACTATAAATACTAATATTATAAATGCGTAAAGTAACTCTGTTTTTCTGTCTGTTACGCTTTCCGGCTTAAACCTCTCAATTTTAATAAACAGTTTTGATTAAATTTGAGAAAAAATGAGAAAGGATATAGGCTATTTTTTAATTCGAAATAAGGGTTGGAAAGGGGTTGAAGAGGGGGATGAACATTTGTATGGACGTATCGCTATTTTCAGAGCTAGAAACTTGAAACTTACATGACATTCAAAGTTTATATAAGTTTAAGGTAAAGAGGTATGGTACCCAAAAAAACTATTCCACGCCGACGAAGTTACGGACATAGCTAGTCTCATACAATGTAAAATAATGTACGTCAGTGAGTCAAAGTAATGCGTACTGTATTGAACCCGAGAGGTAATTTTACATTTCTTTGCATTCATATAAGAAAAGCTCTACCATTTATATTGAATGTATTAATGTACAAAAAGCCAATATTATGTCGATAAATATAATGTAATCTTTACAGTGAACATACCTGGTTTGATAATAGATTTTGGTAACAATCTACTGTAACTTTAGAAGTTATTATTCTTATTTATGTATATCTTCTAATATTATTATTGCCGTGAAGTACCGGCAGAGTAGAATAGCTTCTTTTTCTGTGCCAGGTGTCGTAAGAGACGACTATGGTACCAAAACCGACAGATGACGATATATCCATCCGAAACAGTGTAGCTCAAATACACAGGGTGGGGATGGGCAGAATCTCCGTCGTAAAAGCTGCGCTCTGCAATTGCCAACACGCTTGTTCAGCGCGGCAATTGAGGGCAAAATTCCTGTTCTGGGGTAGCCTATGTCCAGCGGTGGACTTCCAATGGCTGTGATGATAGTGATTATTGTTTTATGTATCATATGAATGTATTGTTTATTTATATGGATATGTATGTAACGTTTATTTATACATACGAATATGTATGTATAAATATTTCGTGTAATGGTCGATTGTAAGATAAGTCCTGATTAAGTCCGCCATTTGTACATTGTGTCTTATTTTGTGCAATAAAGTGCAATAAATAACCTGCATCCTCCTGCGGTACTTTGTTCTCATTCATGTTCAGGTATCAGCACAACTCGAATAATTGTCAAGATTTATTTGTAGAGTAACCTACAACCTCAGAATGCCAACGCAACATTTTTATCACCGTTTTCTCACATAAATCGTGGGCGCTCTAAAAGAGCATTACACGCTTAATCCGAGTTCTTTCGCAATGACCTGTGTATAAATACCAACAAGGGGCCAATAAAAATGTGAAAGATTAATAAGTATACGTCGGAAAGATCCGTAATGTAATATCACGCAGCGCGCCGCTAGGACAATTTATGACGGCGCAGGCGCAGCCACGGCGCGGGCGGCATGCGCGGGGCCGCGGGGGTCCGGGGCAAGAGTGGGGGGGGGGGCGAATTAGCTCAAATTGTGGTCAGGTATTCCCGTGGACTTCATTAACCACGCTCGATAACTCAGCTAGTGATGTAAACGGACGCAGTACTTGGCCGACAGACCACAGAGCCACTTGCAACCGCCAGTGTAAAGACATTGATGTTACAAATACGATAGTATACCTTTGTTTGTGATACCTTTGTTTTCTTGTAATAAACAATCATTCTCTGTCTTCACTAACTTTCCCACTTTAATGTGTTTTACACTATTCAGCCACTTTCTAGTCATAAAAATGAAACAAATGACAAGAGCAATATTCATAAAACATCTAACAATCGATAATTGAATAGTCTTGACACTGTCTTCCCCTACAAACTAGTCATATACAAAATAAACAAACGTCTCGTATACAAATAATCTACATAATATAAAAAAGAATCCTTATTTCTCTTGGTGCTAGGTGAATGGCTGGACCAATTTGCAATTTTAAAATGAATTCTGACATAAACGTGACAAGAAATAAAATGTACTCGTATTTTTCTGATGTATGTAATTTTAAATCAAATGAGAAAAAGCAATAAAAACATATGAGGGCTATTAAAAAGTTTTAAATTTTAATAAAAAAAATATTAACGACCATAAAAGTTTTCTTATGTTACAAAACGATATTTTGGCATCACTAACAGTCATATGACAGTGCGATGGACAGAATACGCGAATTTCAGTTGCGACAGGACAACGTCTTTCGGGACCGCACGTACATGATATATTTAATGGATAACTGCTTAGTCCCTCTTGTTCTTTCATTGCCCAAGTTTACTTAATTTATCAATGAAAAGTGTATGTTGTATTTGTATTGTAGCATCGGACACCGAGCACATCACTAGCGACAACTTCTAGATCCGAGGGCCAAGGAGGACCGCCGGATTCAATAGCAACAATAAATATCGTCGGACGGTTATGGCCCGTTTAGATTCCTCTGCAGCCGCCGTGCGCGCCCGACCACTGTTTGTTTTGAGATCCGTTCTATGCCTTATATGTTACGCTGGATTAAGGCTCCGGCGCTGACTGACGCGGCGTCGAACAATACCTGATATTAATGACCAGCATTGTGTTCATCTTGCGTGTAATAATAGTCGACTTATTGTAATTATTCACACAGTACCAATCGGAAACATTCCCAGCCGATGTTGATTAGGGTTCATTGGAACTTTTGACACATGTCAAAAATCACGACAATTCCAAGATCACTGGTCAACGGTCACCTCATTCAGGCCATTGTCAATTTCGCGTCCTCAAACAAGCCGGGTGTATCTATAGTGTATTGTGCTGTTTGTCTATCCAGGAAGGGCACCAACGCTCGCCCTCCCGACGACCCCGCCGTCATCGATTACAATTACAAATGAAGATCCACACGTCGACAATGGGCCGGCGACGGTCACCTTCGGCGGGCTGTCGCTCACCGTGTTACCGGCGCGCCTCAATAAATTTCACATCGGTAATATGAGAGGCGCGCCGGCACTTGACCGCCGGTCACCGCGCCGCTGCATCATCCACCTGCTCGACAAATGCTAGGCTCGGACACATACGGCCATCCCTTTTTACAGTTACATTGAACAGCGTTGCGAGACAGAGACGCGTCAAAGAATGAGCCGTTTGTAGTGAGTTAGGGTTGTGAGGTAATTTGATAGTTTTGTGCAAGTGATGGGCTCTCCGTGACCGCTCAATTACGGATGTTGTAGCGGCGGCGGAAGCGATAAATACGTCGAGGCGACGCTGGATTTGTTTGCTTGTCACGAGAACGTGTGATTAGATTTATAATGATGTTTGCCGGTGTTCTAACGCAATCTGTCAACATGGTTTTGTAAACGGACTTTTGTTTCCCACAAGTGTTGGGCCGTGGAAAGTAGTGGGTTGGTGCCACCATGGGAGGGTTCCGGGAAGCGTGCGGCGGCGGCGGCAGTAGGCGACTGTAAACACGCTGCCCTTAGGGCTAATTAAACATTCTTTGTTTCACATATCTGTGAACTGTCAACCGATTGCCACAGAGAGTAGACAAACGTAGAAGAGCCGATACGAATATAGATAATTTTATATAAAAGAAGTATCGTGTGACTACCTTTTATTTAAATATAGAATAATACCGATTAAATACGATGAATTGATAATTGAAAAGTTTCACCAAATTGATATGAAAGAAAAATATCATCGGTATATTTGTTATTTTTCTTAGACGAAGTTGACAAACAATCAAGCATACAGTAAACGCCACCGCAGCCTATAGACGCTCGTGATATCTCAAGGATATCACTAACACGTTGCCAACCTTTTATCTAGAAGATATTATGCCACATTATCCAGTAAATTCACAACCTCGCTCACCCTTCAGACCGGAACACAGCAATGCGAATACTGCTATTTGGCGGTAGAAATATGTGAGATAGAGTGAGGTACCAATGCAGACGACCTTTTTATGAAGTGTACCTCATGTAAGCCTGTGAGTACTTTTGATAACATAATTAACGACAGCGATCACTATAATATAAACCAACAAAGCAAATGTAAGCCGTAGTAACGTACCGTCATAAGACTGTATCGGCGTCACTATGGACAACGCTCATTTAAGAGTCTACTCAAAAAAACCCATGTGCTAGTTACTCTATGTGTACACACGGCAGCTTAAAGGCGGGTGCGCGGGCGCACGGCTTGTTTGCGCGGCGTTTGAAACAGAACCACCGGCTGTTTGAGGAGAGGCCGCCACTGGCGACTGTTTGCCAGTGACACCAAACACGACCACAATCAAGCGAGCAGCGGGGATATCGATGGATGACCGCCGCTTCACACTTGCCTGATACTTAGATCGTGTGTACACGATTGTTTTCGTGGCTTGGTGACGGTCATCCTTGTCTTAGTAATGATGCCTTGCTTTTTATTACCTTAACTACGCCTGCCTCAATAACTCGTTACATGTTACCATGGGGAGTTCAATAAACCCTTTTAAAATTGTTAAATAAATCAGTATAATGGCTTTCTTTAAAATCGTAGTAAGTCTACAATC
Organism: Heortia vitessoides; assembly: GCA_020976665.1. Taxonomy (NCBI): domain Eukaryota; kingdom Metazoa; phylum Arthropoda; class Insecta; order Lepidoptera; family Crambidae; genus Heortia; species Heortia vitessoides. The sequence goes on along the minus strand of JACJUM010002819.1, from coordinate 19,991,340 downwards.
TACAAAGTATCTTTTGATCCATTTCTATTCTATTTTTATTTTTTGTTATTTCATTAATACATTTCTCATACTGACTCCAAAGTAAGTCGCTTAAACCACTTGTTTTATGGATATCAGACAATAGAGCAAGATACTTAAATGCATATTTAACACCCAGGCACAGAAAAACACAAACATTCATCATAAAACAATATGTTTGACCATGGTGGGGATCGAATCCACGACCTTTTGGGGGTACATAGTGACACTAACAAATCCACCATCGCGACACCGTCTCAACTGGTTACTGTGATATAATAGCTACAGATCACAAGGCTTATTATTCGCTAGTGATATCGTTCTGATGACATGTGCGTGTATAGCCTTTGCTGTAGACCAGTTTAGTATAATAAAATATTGATAGAATAGAAAGAAAACTCATTAGAAGACAAGATAAACGTATATACCATCATCATGTCAGCCTTTGGAAGTCCACTGTCGGATATAGAACTCACCGAGGACGGGGGAATTTTGGTAATAATTGCTAAACTGGGCAAGCGGGGATGCTGCTGTCCATCACCACGCTGTGCATTTAAGCTACAGTTTCGGATGGATATACCGCCATCTGTCGGTTCAGGTACTCCAGTAGTTTCTTACGACCCTTGGTACAAGGGGGAGATACTATTCTACTCTGCCGGTACCCCCACGGCACGTATATACCGTATTAGACAATTAAACCGTCGAAGTTCGTCGATAAACATTTCAATAACTTATCAGTCGACTATCTCAAATCTCAAACTCACGTTTACAACAACGAAGGCTTAAGTGCGGACAATTTATGTATCCCAGATACAGATCAGCGGTTGCTAATTCAAGGTATCGGAGGTCAGCGGTGCGTCGCGCGACAGCGCGTCACGTCGCCGGCAACAAAGGCACGTGGTTGCGACGTCGCGTTTGTTTCGCTGCGTTCGGTGCGCTTAATCTGATCGCTTCTTGCTTTCAATCATAAGCGGGTTGAGTTGGCGCGGACATTCTTGGTAAAGGATGCGGAGATAAGTACAGGCTGCGCTTAGGTGGACGGGCCGCAATATCTTCACCTGACTGTGTATACATCAACAACGCAATGTACCGGCTTAATGCAATAGTATCTCATCCGGAACCAGGTGTCGTAAGATGCAAACGAGGGATCGGAATTGACAGATGGTGGTATCCACCTAAATTGGGCGGGGATGGGCAACCACGTACGTTCTGTGAATGTCACTACGCCTTTCCGTTATGGGCAAAACTCCCTCTTTCCCTAGGGAGACCTATATAAATATTTTCTTCTGACATGTCGACATTTTACACAAACCTTTTAAACGATTCGATCCCTCTGATTATAAAAACAATAAAAAATACATTATTATTATTCAATCGGAAACATACGACCACACAGACTGCGCGCTCTATCATCTGTTGACAATACATACAGCAATATACTCGTATGTGTTCACAGTTAGCGCGAACAAAACAAAGATTTGGATTCGCCACATTAACCCAACGTATTACGCGTAATTCAATTTCGATGTTTACTCGTAGTGTAATTGCGATAATATTAGAAGTGATGTTGCTATCGATAGCACAGAAAAAACTGTGTGAACCTTCTGTAAGCCATATCTGGATTACAATGGACGAGATGTTGAAAAAAAATACTGTCTATATGCTTAAGCGAAAGCATAGCGCAGGCCCCTCGTACATGTGGCGACGGAGTGAACTATCTGCATCTATTGTTATATGATCTTATGGTATTATATGACACTTTTGCTTTGATTTCATATACGTTTCCATGAGGTGGACCTTATACAACAGGTCGCCTACAATGGTACCTTACTCTTACCTATTTCTACCGGTACAGGTCTGAAGGGTGGGAGAGGCAGTAAAATTGCTGGGTGATGTGGCATAATATCTTTAAGTCACAAGGTTCGTGATATCACTGTGATATTTCGAGCGTCTATAGCGTCAGTGACACTTACTGTATGCTTGTTTATTGACGTGGTCTAATAAAAAAGTGTTCTGATGATGACTACGAATGAAAGAGGCGACATTAATTGAGATAACAATACGTGTCTACTTATTTCATAAATGTATATAACTTTTTAATCGTACGTACCCTGTGTTTTAGAATTTAATCCTGGGATAACACTGTGAGATTGATTTGTTTTATGTCTCATTAAGGGATCGATAGAATTTCGGATAGAAGTAACTGAACAGAAAACGAAGCTTAATATAAAGTGATAAATGAAGTAACGGGGTATTTATAGAAAGCAAATTAATGATAAATTAAGTATAATAAAAGTTAGAGGAAAATCTAAAGACATGATGTCACAACACATTGAGTAATTCTAATATAATCGTAGTTTAGTACGAGAGCATATTTATAGTTGGTTAACGACGAAGTCTACCTAAATAAAATATGTCTATGAAGTTGGTAGTGGTACATGCGTTTCCACAAGAAGCGGCTGGCTGTTTTACGGATTAACTCATGAAATCGGATAAAGGGCGAGTAATAATCCCGCGATGTCGCGCGATAAAGGAATATTTATCTCTGTTTGTCGCCGCGACGAGTCGCGCCGCGTCGCGCCGTGTCGCGCGTGTCGTGTCGCCGAGATCCGAATTACGCGCGATCGGGTTACGCCGGCCTTCGGACAACGTTCGTGTGCTTTAATGTAAACAAATATTTTACAAATTATGTCTTCGATGTAGCGTCATTGCGTTCACAATTAGTTTGGGCACAGGAATTTTAGGATTTGTTATAAACCTTGTATTTTACGAACATAGCCTACGGATAGGGCATGCAAGACTAATGCCCGCTAGGGCCCTTAGGCTCTGGAATGGAGATTTTGTCCCGCCAAGCGAAGCGTAGAATGTTCAAGGTGAAACCTTATTTACAATCGCTACTTATTCACCGATATGCATTTTTAAATATTTTTCGAAAACATGTTGTGCACTCAGAAGCTAGTCAATAAATCAGATACAAAAGCGGTTCTCACTTTGATAGCGCAAGAAATGTCACCTTTAAGAAGTTTAGATGTTCCTCAGTCATGAAAGCAGCTGCTGTTCGCCTATAACATATTAAAGGGCGGTTTATCGTAGTGGGCTAATACAGCGATCGGTACTCTCACCCGCCGGTCATAATCAACGCATGTTATTCCTCTGTCGTCAAGCGGTCGCGCGTTTGCAGCTTTATCAGCTAAATATTAAAAGTATTTATTAACTACTATGGCGGCCAGTGGCTGTCCTTCGTGAGAACTGACAATAACGATTTAACTTTTTTTTTCAGGATGTACTTCATAATTTGTTGGTGGTTTTTTTTCAACGCATGGGAGCCATGGCAATGAGAAACAGTTTACACATTAATTGTTTCATTTATTTGTCATACTTGGTACCGAGCCAGCTTGTATAGCTGGAGGGGCTTAAGACTTATTTACTGGTGGACAATACAGACTTGCAGTAAATTAAGTTATAATACCACACCCCTTTTAGTAATGGTAGTCCAAAGAGTACAGTTTAAGAACAGGTTTGCATTCAAGAAAAGTATTTGTGACCCGATCCTGCAGCTGGAGAATATTGACGAAAACATCAAATATTCTTACGGGACCTCAAAAGATTTCTTGCAAAAAGTCATCATCTTCAACACATCAACAATATGCATCCCCAAGAAAGGGTGGTCGCCGCGCTGAGTTGGCGTGGGGCCAACTGAAGAGCTCAGCTTCGCTGGTGCTAATGGATATATACCAGCCGGTTCCGGTACCTCAGTCGACATCCGACACCGAGACTGGGGTAGGTTGTATTCTTCGCTACAGGTATCCTTCAGCAACAACAATTAAACTCGAAAATCTGCCCTTATTGATCAAACAAGCGAACACGTAAACAGCGCACATTCCTCGACCAAAATCTCTTCCTATTCCAAACAGTGGAGGCCTAAAAGCATTCTCTGAGCGTCCCCGACCTTGGCTAGGCCAATATTTGCGCGTGCGCCGCGCCATTACCGCTTCGAGAGCGCTCGCCAGCCATTCGTCATTTGTCAGAATAGGCAGTTCTCGGGTGAGCTTGTGTTAATACTTGAGAGGGCAGGAAGTGAGCTAGCTCCTGCTAAAACTGCAACAACATTTTGCAACATGTCGCATTTCTAGATTAAAACTGTAATAACCAAAACAAGCTAACATAAGCATAACTCGATACATCACATCGATCCATCGATATATATTTTTTTTCAATTCAAAACTCTCAAAAATTCACCCGACTCCGTGACAAATCGCTTAAAGCACTTATGTTACGGACGCTAGACAACAAAGGAATCATAAACATACTACTTAAATACATATATTTAACACCCAGACACAGAACAAACACAAATATCATCATATAAACATTTGCCCTGGGTGGGAATCAAACCCACGACCATTGGCGCAGAAGATAAGATCACTATTTGCGCCATCGGGCCCGTCAAATATCATCGATCAATATTTTTTAATTTAAATACATTACATTTTGTATTATCGTACGTATAATGACTCATTCGTCAGCAAACTACAGATTGAAAACATTCAAACTATGAAGCTATAAACTCATAAAACTAAACTAAAACTCACAAAAATGAGTTTATAGATTTTAAATTACAAACAAATTTAAACTTAACTATAAACCGAGCAAGAAAACCCAAAATCCGTTTAAGCCAAGATTAATATCATTGCCGTAAACCGGTACATGCCTAAACTCATGTGAACGAGTTAGACAATCGCTCGTAACGGAATTCCCAAATACAGCGCGGGCCGATTTGTTGGTCGCCGTGTCCACATAAATTTCCCTAACCTTAATGTCCCAATAACAAGGGAGAATAAGCGAGAGAACATGCAAGTTCACACAAGTGATGGCACAGCTGCGTGGGAGTGACCCACCAGGGTTATTAGACGACCCGTGGACCGCCATATCGCGCTGGGACGCCGCCGCCGCAGCCGTGCGCCCGCGCATGCCCGCAGCGGACACAGCTAGAGCCTTAAATTCCATTTCTAATGGCGCTGTCCGAGAATGTACTTATTGATATGTAATAAGAAAGCAGCTGCACGATAATTGTGTTGGAAACGCACACGTTCTCTTTCTCATATAAAACTTTATCTAGGGTATAATGAAACATTGCTCGAAAATAAATTCATTTTCAATACATTCCTATACTCGACTCTTAAATCACTTGTGTTACGGATAACAGACGACTCTTAAATTTGATAAACTTCTGGACCGATTTGATAAATTCATAATTCTGACATCTTACGTTGACGACTCCGAGATGAGTAATTACATATTTTACATCCAGACACAGAACGTAGATGAATATTCATCATAGAACTGTAATTCCTGGGTGGTGATCAAACCCACGACCCCTTGGAGCTTTTGATAGAGACACTATTTAATGTGTTATCGGGCCCGTCAAAGTACCATTTAAACTTGCGTAGATAAGAAGTGTTAAAATGCATATGGGCACCACCTGTTTAGCTATCATGTTTCCATACACCATGAAAGTATCAGGTAAAGGCCTACTAAAGGTTTAATACAACCGAAACTCAAACCGAAACAATCCTGAAGGAAAGCCTAATTATAAAAGTAAAGGTCTTCATTAGTGGTCACTGAGTAGTTAACGCAAGGAAAAACCAATTGAACAGTTCGCTGGTATCAGTTTACAAGAGTGTGCCTAGTACAAAAGTACAAACGGGTTTTATTTCACTCTATCGCCAAGAGGATACATTACCCAAGCAATCAGCAGGCCTACATAAGTTTCGCTTTTTATTGCAAAGAGGTTCGAATTTCATAGTTCGTAACAAAGGTTTGCCCAAAAACTGGTATAACGTGACCAATTATATGTTTGCTATTAACAGGCAGCTTAATGACCATTAATCAGGCAATAAAATAAATCATTAAATGGTTAGGAATCGTTAAAGTCTCGGGACATAAAATTTTACGAGTGGTCTGTGGTATTTGGCTAAATTAATGGGTCGTGTTTGGACAATCGCTGGCTGAGGCGAGCATGTTTGTGCTAACCACCACGCGAGCTGCGAGAGCCGCGACGGGGCTGGGCCGTTATTCCTGGACGAGTTGGTTTTGGCAGTGCCTACAAGAAAGTAAACTTCAAGCTGATGAGTGAGCAAACATCGGCTTACAATACATGGACGTGCGCTAGGGCTGGCAGCCGCCGGCTATCTTACATCACATTGCATTTGTATTACACATTAAACATTTTGATAAAATCTAACAAGCTGCGTATGCATCTCTTTACTGATACATCTTATTCAACCTCCGATACATCTTTGATAGGCCCGATGGTCCAGGTGCTCGTGCTCTTTTGCGCCTCGAGTTGTGGTTGCAGTCCCAGCGCGGGATAAACAATTATTTGATGAATATTTGTGATTGCTCTGTCTCTTGGTGTTATAGAAATTTGTGAATCCTCTGTTGTCATAAGCATGCCATGCCAAGCAGCCATGGCATAAGTACTTTAAGCAGAATCAATGTGTATGTCATTTTATACATCGTAAGTCTTGTCGCTAAGTCGTAATGTTAATGGCGGTGTTCTCGTAATAATTTATAAGGATACAAGCCAACTAATACGGACAGAATATAACTCCTACGCCAAATGTATTATTATTATTATTAGGAATATATAGTAAGCTGCGCCGGCCCTGCGTGATGTTTGCGCAGCGAGCAGGTGCGCGCGCGTCGCCGGCCGGGCCACTTGTCGCGAGCGACAGCCCGCTGCCGACCCACACATGCCCACGCCGCCACTACACTGCTCTCTGGACAAGCCAGTACGACAGCCCAGAGGAACTCTCACCTGATACCCAACCAAAACATTTTACAAGTCCTCTTGTACCATCCCAGCAAAACCTCGGATAGACCTTTACTGAGGACTTTTGCATGGGTACCTTAGTCTGTTATATTTTTGTAGTCCACCACCGGTGTCAGTTGCTGCAGTTGAAGCATAACTAGTTGAAGGAAGTGAAAGTATGGTAGAACATAATACTAAGGGTTATCTGGATTTGAAATTGCGGTGTCACCTCGTCTAGTGGTCGGTGTATTCAAATGGTGTTATGTTATTATGGAATATTCCAACGGTGTTCAATGCAATCATATTTTCGTACCGTATTGAAGTGATATTCTGTCAATTATATGCAAGTATTAGTATGTAATACAATAGTACATCTACACAATTGAAAGGTGTCACCTCGAAAGTCTCATGTCGCTCGCTTTAATTATGTTGACCAATATTTGTCGCGTTCGTATCGACGCGCGCCACCAGGTTTTATCTATTCGCGCACGTAATACGGTTCCTTTATTTTAAATAAAAAATATATACCGACATATAAAAAATAACATAATCTACAGCGAATGCTCCTCGAGAGCTTAGCTTTAAAGGTCGCTAGTGTTTAATTAAAATATTATAAGTTCATCTCCTTGCCAGAGACCTCGCACCATAACATTAGTTCAATGAAAACCGAAATAAACTAGAATATTAGGTCAATGCAGGTCAATGATATCGAGGAACGTGTCATTACAACTATATTACAAACATTTCAATATTATTGTTTCAAACCGAAGGTTGTTCGCGGGCGACTTGGTTGAGCAATTAATTACGCCGTGTGGAATTCAAAGTATTCGGGTAAAAGTAATGAATATGTCGTAAAATACAATTTATCTGCAGGTATGAGATGCAAAAATAATCACAAAAATATGGGGTAATTATATGAAATTATATTGTCAAAGTGAATACAGCCGTAGCTGTCTGTACTTAATGGTTTCCTGAAAACAGTTTAGTATGAAATACAAACATTAAACATGGCACGTAATGCATAAAATAACAGTTATAACAGCACAGCATGAAATGATCGCCGATTACTAGTATCGATTAACATAATCGATAAAAAGGTGGATAAAAACGTGTTGGATCGAGATAGTTTTGATTGTAGTCGCGTGGAGTAGGAGAGGTGTGCTCGCTGCAGGAATTCAGCAGGCTCGGTCACGCGGAGGCGTGACGTCATCGGCCGACATGGCGGCATTAGCGTGCCATCTCGGCTCACGTGTGTGACTTATTTACCCGCGCTGGTTCATTACCGAGCAATGCGGTCGCGCTCACAGCCAGGTTGACACTGTGTGACGAAATCGCGCCACGGGCAGCGCGCGACAGGTTTCAGTTTTTCTCTCCCACTTCGCCCGGTACATACTTTATTTGTTTGCGTCACGGATACATTTATCAGGAACGTAACTGCTTATTTTATCACTGTTTATAGCTTTGGTTTCTGTTTAATGGCATCTTCTAAGTTCGAATGTTACCTTCATAGCCAACGACAGTCGTAATACCGACTCGGAGAACACGCAAACAAATGTTGATAGAATATAAACGTAAGGATTCGATTGAAAACTCGACTAACAGTTGCGAAGATTATAGAAGTCAACGCGCGAAGATAAAAATAGCAAGCCGCAGTCAATACATCATCTGTATCGCTAATCAGGAATAGAGAAATGCAGCAGAACGAGTTAGCGAGGCGTCGATGACGGCCTTCTTAATTGGTGAGGCTCTGTTTGGCCAATAATTGGTGCTATCTGGCCGTCGTATCGGCGGGCTAATAGAGTCACTGTTGTCGATCGCTATCTTCTATCGCACATCTACACGGGAATAAACCTCACTCGGTGTTGACTTACGAACAGACGTGCGTACTGTTATTGTGATAGGGCCTCGTTTACGGTGTAGGTACTCGCCCGCCCGGCTACAGCACATCGACAACTTAACAGACAGATACTAAAGGCAGATCATTTGGATAAGGACTCCTCGCAAGTCAAACAATTTACCTAATGTACATATATATAATTCAAATTAATATTTTAAAATTAAGTCAACGCATCCGTAGATGAGTTCGGTACGAAACTTGATCCCCTCGGGGCTGAATGTTTACTGAGCAACAAATGCTTGACACATTTTACAGCCAACAACTCGGTGACAGTCGATATAAGAGAACACGAAAAAGTATGTTTTATTTACAAATAGATGTTATCTCGGGATCTGCGATGAGTCGGCGGCTGGACGCTCGCCGTAGATAGGTATCAGTCTTCCGACTAGAATGTAACAAACTTGATTGTGGTAGCCGGCAGCTGGCCTCCGCGCCATTTGTGAGAGGACGACTCTAAGCACGCTTGCGCTCCTCTGTCATTTAGTCATTTGCTGCTTGCTCGCCTATGTTGTATCTATTGCAAGAACTAAATGATACAATTCCTTAATATAGCCAGGCGGGCGTTATATTATATTTCTTCAAGAAATAAATAGTAGCTCCCCACTTTACACGCGTTGAGTTGTAGAAAATCCTAGTATCATTTATGCTACGCTGTTATTAGATTTAGCTTAATGTTATACAGTTTATAGCCTTTCTCAATAAATATACTATCTAACACTGAAATAATCTTTCAAATCAGGCTGGCGGTTCCTGAGATTAGCGCGTTCAAACAAATAAACAAACAAACAAACTCTTCAGCTATATAATATTATAGTATAGATATGTAAACATGATTTGTGTACTATATATGTCTATGCCACATAGTTAGATGCAAATAGACGACAATGGCTTTGTTAAATAAATAAAAATTTGGTAATGATCTTTAGCGAATAATTTACTCCATTTTGCTGGATCCTGATGACGGGAAGGTGTAGAGTTTACGAGAGTATCCATTGCCGGAATCCAAATGAGATATTTCAAGTGGAACTCTTAACAGTTTTTGTAAACATTCGTTCAATTTACTTGAGTGTACTGATGGAGTTGTAACTCAGTTACACCGTTTATCTAACGCAGGTATTCCAACACCTACATTCACCCATAAACAAAACAAACGCTAAACATCTAAATGGTAATTACAGATATTCTAGTTAGCGCTAGTTTTTGCAATGCCTCCGCAGTTTACTGCTCGCAGTGATAGATGACTCTCAATTATTTAGCATTAAAATGCAAATGCGGAGATTGATGGTGCCATTGAGGGATTCTTTCACACTCGGTTTAGCTGGTGATGGGAGAAGTGGGTTTAACGGCGTCGGTCACGGCGCGCGCCTTCAGACCGGAGTCGCCATGAAGGCTGACCGCAGTGAAGCTAATATTTAACAGCATTTTGTATTGAGGAGAAACCATTAATGACATATAATCATTGACAATATCGACAAATTTAATATATAGTTTATAATAGACAATGGCAGAATTAACATGAAATAACAACGATCGTGTATAGTTGTATGTAGACAGTATGTTGTCACTTGTGATAAAGGTTGACCATATTGCTAATAATAGTAAGTCACGTGCTTAGATAGTTGCCTCTAGAACTAACTATTAGAGGAAACCATCTGATATTCTTTGTTATCAAAGGATTTTTTCGACATGGAAATCTGTCTACTGACTTATATGTATATTTCGTTCTGTCCAATAATAATACTGTTAGATCTGTAGGAAAATTTCGTATGTATAAAAAACAAAAACAAATAGAAACAGGTGATCGAGACGAATAGAGGCGTGCGGTGCGGGGTCGGCGGCCGGCCGGTAAAGCTGCGCGCGCGCCGGTCGCGGCCCCACGCGTTAATTACGATTTCGCCTGTCACGGCCGCTGCTCTGGCTAATGTTCTCAACTTTTGTATTAGAGGATTTGCCACTTTCAACCTGCTACAGAAGATAACCGTTACTTTAAATACACTTGTTAGTAATTATTTTTGATAGTCGCAGTTGCTAATCGGATCTGTCATAGACGAAGCGAATTTGATTTTATCAACTCTGAGACATCATGTAGTGCCGCTCAACCTATGCAAATCTGTCAAAGGTTCTCATTCCGTAATGAACTTTATACTTTGAGTATTGAGTTTAATATTAGTTACAATTTATCATCAGATTTTTATATGTTGTTTTGTATTGTTTGTCATTACATGTATTTATTAAAATATAATCTCTTCTCTTTATATCTAATTCTGCAATAACTCAAATAAAACTCAATGGTTTTCTTACCACAGCTAAGAAGTCTTGTCACTCTAATCATTGATCATACAACAACATACAATACAAGACTAATATCACCACCAGATATTTTTTTAATTAATCTTAGTCAGTATTAAGTATAATGTATTATATAAATACATTTTAATAATAATATATAAAAAAAATTATTTATTTTTATATAATTTTTTTTTATAAATGATAACATGGAATAAAGGATTTTAAATGTTATGTACATATAAAGATATAATTCATTCGTGGGAGACTGGTGCCCGTGTAGGTTCAGAGACCCGTATTACAGGTCACCAAGCCAATTTTAACTCATTAGATGACAAAATCCAAAGTTTTCATTACTATTTCGAATAGTTATGCATAACTCAATAAAAAAAATTGTTTTTAGATGTCCGTATGTGTATGTGTACTTAAGATTTTAACAAGCCCGTCGTAAAACTAAAGTTGTAATGAAAACTGTCCAAACAATACATTATCTCTTATAAAAACAATTACAACTTTCTGCAATAATTGAAACTATAAATCCATGGCCTACGCGGCGCCCAGCTGGTCCTGGGGGTCTAAATATGGAAGCATGGGATAATTTCCATCGCATACGCTCCGCGGACGAACGTGACGGGGCTTGCCTGTCTATAAATACTCGGCCCACCTCGCTGAGTTGCTTTCTTGACGTTGATAACATTCAACGATGCTTGATAAATAATATTCAGAACACTACTTCGGTTCGTTTTCAAGTTAACTCTTCTGAGTTGCGGAGAGAGCTGCCTACAGCCTTTAATCAAATCTCTGTCTGCATAAGAATTAAGACTTGACTCGACTTCATTTTATTTGGACTCTGCTCACAAATCCTTTGCACATATTCTCGGATACAGCCCTGTATCTTCCCTTATTCATATGTGTTTATAAATATTTATGGTCAACATACTATATATAAGCATTTAATGCATGTGTACTCTAACACTGTGTAATAAGTTATTATACCTGCCAGTGAATCCACACAAATTATGAAAGCCAATCTTTACTTTAAAGTATGCTATTATAATGCACCTATCATAGTTTGTAGATCTTTATGAACGGAAGATTGTGTCAAGTGTGAGATTTACAGTGTTCCTTGAATTAGCAGCATAGCTCGTTAGCAGGTAACGCCGGGAGCATTAATTACGAGGATCACGCACGCGCGCGCCGCTTATATCGTATGTCACGGTGCACATTATTTCCGAACAGCAGAAAACGGCTGTGGTTCCTGAAGTTTTGATCTAGGATTTCTTTAATATATCATCATCATCATACCAGCCATTGGAAGTTCACTTCTGGCTTCCCCAAGAAAGGGGGAATTTTACCCATAATTTCCGCGCTGGGCGTATTGGCAATCGCAGAGCGCTGCTTTCGCGACAGGGATGCTGCTGCCCATCCCCATATTGTAATTTTTTTAGATTTACCGCCATCTGTCGGTTTTGGTACCTTAGTCGCCTCCTGGTAAAGAGGGAGGTACTATTCTACTCTGCCGGTAACTCTTGGCTACATTTTAATATCGAAGGATCCTAATATATATAGAGCTATAAGTTGTCATTTACTATGGGTCAATAAAATATCCCTAAATTAACATGTTACTTAACTTGTTACCTAAATTAACATCTTAGCTATCTGACAAAATATATGAAGTTAAAACGTTTACCACAGCATTCACTATTTGAACACATTTATAACTATAAAGAAGAAATTGACAATAATTGTTATTTGACAAATCATTATAAATCTTTTCATAGTTACGCGAGTAGAATTAATTAGGCTCCACAACTCCACGCAATAAAGTCTCTTAACCGTATCAAGTCTCCGACCGTCTTTCCCTTGTCCCTAAAAAGTGGCAACACAGTGTTCGTCTGTGCACGTAATATCTAATATTTTAATGGTCAAAAAGCCGAAATCATTTTGTGTTGTTCATAGTTGGAAAACGCCCTAGTCGAGATTTGACTTTGAAAAATTAATTGGCGGAACGACGAGGTTCTTTAATTACCGACGATTCCAACGAAATGTGCGCGCGCCGCGCCGTGCGCTCGCGCCGTGCGCCCGCGCCGCGGCTCAATGTTAGAAACTTGTTGTTTTTGAACTTCTTAATTTTACTTAAATGCAGTCAATTAATTTTTATTAAAGGTCCGGCGAAATTTGTTTGGTGAGAGTTGGAATTATTGCTCGATACATCAAATGTAAACATAGCAATTAGGCTGTTAAATAAAATAGATAGTCATAAAATCATCAATGTGCTATATTATATGTATTTTTGGAAACTTAGAGACACTCAAATAATAATACCACTATTACTAACAGTAAATCTACATTTAAAACATATTTTGCCTCCTGATTGTACATTTTATATATTTATGGATATAGTTTTAGAGTTCTGTAGTTCAAAATAGTTACATTAAAGGAAACGAGAAACTCTTTTTTTCTTTGCAGTTGATGAGTTAACAAATTTATAAATAGGTAAATATCAGACAGGTGCTTTAGAGCAATTCCTTTTATTTGTGACCAAAATTCTTAGTCAAGGCAATCAAATAATACAATTGTTTATACCGCGTATTTTGATGCTTAGAAATTGATCAATTTGTGAGAAACACTGTTTTATAGCATACAGTCGCTATAACAATTAAGGCCGAACTATCTTAGTCTTCTGTGATAAACATAGCAATCATATGTTCACTTCAAAGTTACGGAACCCTGTGAGCGAGTCTCGCTCGTGTATATCATGGTTTTGTAGACTTATAATGTGACTTTTGGCAGCTATATCGGTTGAGTGGGATTCTCTGCCGTTATATAAAATCGATTTGGAACTACCAAATAAATAAATTAGACTTATACTGTGCCGACATAAATCATTAAAGCAAGTTATATCTCGCATTTTTTATTAGACCAGGTCGACAAACAAGCATACCGCCCGCCTGATAGTAAGTGTGACAAGGATATCACGAACGCGTTGCCAACCTTGTGACTTGTATTACACCACATTACCCAGTAAATTCACTACCTCTCTCACCCTGCAGACGGAAACACATTTAATCTCTGTTTTAGACTAAAAAGAATTTTGATCTACGCCAATCTGGCTTTAGTACCCTAATTTTTAACTTCTTCGGATTAGATTATCCGGAGCCAATAGTTTTGAACTAACAAACATATAACTGCATGACATAAATAAATATAGGGAATTCTCGCAAATATAAAAATGCCGTCATAGGCATAAGTAACATGAAAGTAGGAAAGCGACGTAGTCGAGATTAAATCTTCACGCAGTATTTGCAAAGTGAATCCGAATGTTAGGATAAGGAACAGTGTGATAAAAGAGAGAGGTAATGTGAGATAAGATATTGTCACTCATGGCCAGATTGACTGAGAAATGTTAAGGCAGTAAGGCAAATGACTAAATCTTATGAAGCGGTTGGTAGACCACACGACTTGGTTAATCAAATTGACAACATTCTTAGGAATGTGTGTGATTTTTAAATAAATATATCACTACTACTATCTGCATTATCGGCCCGTCAATGTACGTCAAGCTGTATGAAAAGGGTGGACTCGCTATGGAGATGGCAATGCTAGAGCCTCTTTGCGCGATCAAATCAGGAATGAGGAGATTAGTAACAGACTAAAGTTACCGACATTGCCAGGCGGATTAGTAGGTTGAAGTTGCAGTGAGCAGGGCACTTGGTATGGAGAACCGTATAAATTTTATAATAAACTTATTAATACTAATAATATACTTATTAGTGTTAAAAAAGATTATAAACTCCCACAAGCAAGTGGGAGCGCGGGTCTAACCGTGTGGTGCAAAACATGACACACAAATAAATTTATCAGTATGACTTTAACGAATTTCGTAGAATTTTTAACGATAATAGCGCCCGTATATAGAATCCCCCCTCCCTTCAGCGAATATCAAGGAAACAAGGTGCCATTTTCAACACCTGCGAAGCAAAACCTTCCTGTTTTAACGATTCTATGAAACAAAACAATACATGACGATAAAAAAGTGCATTGAAACAGGAATACGAATTGGCGTTGTTGACAAGTTTGCGCGTTTTTAAAGATGGTCGCGCGGCCCAGCTGCGCGCCGCCTTTTGCTTCCCGCTCTCGATATGTATGTCATTATGAAGCCAATGTGACATGCACGTTGCACTGTTAATTAACTTTGATATGTTCCTTATACGCGTTAATTTTACGTAAATATCAAATTCAGCTGTTCGTTTATCAATACACAAAATTAGCAATGAGCATATATTTTTTTATGCCGTAAGGAACCGGCAGAGTAGAATAGTACCTCCGTCTGTACTAGGTGTTGTAAGAGACGGCTAAGGTACCAGAACTGATAGGTGGCGATACCGCCACTCTATTGGGAAACACTGTCTCAGGTGGATATACATCCATCTAAGACAGTGTTTCTCAATAGAGTGGGGATGCAACAGCATCCCCTTTGCGAAAGCTGTGCTCTGCGATTGCCAGTGAGGCAATTATGGGCAAATTTTGTCTTTTTCTGGGGTGGCCTATGTCCAGCAGTGGACTTCCAATGGCTGTAATGATAATGATATGTTTTTAGCAGTTGTTAGCCCAATAATTCTTACTATAATGGTCTTCTTCTTATAATGGTCTTGTCTCTGAAAAGTAACTTTTAGCAGGCACGTAACCTCAATAAAAGCTCATTATGAATAAATAACTTTTTGTTAATAATATTAATTAAATTGTTTTCATTAACAACATGCACTAATTGGAAGTCGTAAACTCTTCACTTGGTTCTGCGCAAATGCTATTATGTGCCTAGAATAATCTTAATTCACATTTTAATTAGAAGTAAAATAATTATGTATAATTGAGACGTCACAAAAAGTAAACGTTTAATGAAGGAATGTTATGTACCGGCAGCGGAGACCGGCAAAAACTAGATATAATCGTAGATAAACTAGTTTCAGAATGATTACACCAACTTCCAAAAAGTCCGAGGTCGTCTCTTCCATAATCGCGGATTGCAACATTTGTGGAGTTACGTGGAATGCACTGCGCGTCGTTCAGCAAGCACGATAAAGATTTATACATATTCAAGTTGGAGCTGCAAATATTGTGCGATCGTAATTAAACAATGATGAGATGTATCCGGCGCCGGCGTGCCGCATAGTTCGTCCGTCTGCGGCGTGCGGTGCGAGCCGCTACGGCGCAGTAAGGTGCGCGCGCGCCGATCACTGTGGTGTTTTCTACCAGTATTACAAGGGTGGCAATGTTCACTTCATTTATGGGTAGATTTATAGAATAATAAATAAGCTCTTGATATTGCTTGCAACAAAAAAAGACGATGAGCAATGTGTCCTCTTAAGGTTGTCATCTGTTTCGCTTGCGTCTTCAGATAAAATAATTAAGTTTAAGCCAGCATATCACTTAGAAGAAGTTTAGGATACTCTAGGTAAACTACAATATAAATAAAAAGGCATGTGTGCGAAAAAAATACTGTCCAACGATCGTGAAATGTTAATGAAGGTGCAAGAAACCAGCCTCAGATTAGACGCACGCGCGCTCGCCGTGCCGCGCCGGCCAAGGAAAACTTCTATCCACACCCATTAGGAAACGTCATGCGCGAGCTCCGACGGGCCAACACTCGAAGAGCCGTCGACTCGGCGACAATCGATCAAACTTTAAAAAAACTTCGCATCAATATAAACTCGATCCTCATATTTGTTCAACATCTAAAATGATTCACAGCTCTAAAATGGTAATGAGCCCGATTTACATTTCCAAATATCGTCTGCACCGTCCTGCGCACGCGCCGCTTACACCTTTCCGGGTGTGTAATATTTTTTCTCAATGCGCATGTCTCGCCGTGAATTAGTATTGTAATATATGCAAATGTTTGCTAAAGATCCGCCCGGGGTTTTTGCTCTCGACTTAATTCTAGGGCAACAGAACTTTGAACATTGCAATCGAATTATCATAATGGAGAAAAAGTTAAATAATATTCATGACATGTTAATTTGGCGGTTTATAAGTGTTAAAGGCGTATAATTGAATGTTGTCGGGTGCCCACGCCCCGGCAGTTATTGCTTCGTTTGTGGTTTTACTTTTTACGAGTGTGTGATGTTTGCACTGGGAATTATGGCGTTCGCGGTGGCTCGGGCGAGCTACTTGCGCTGTTTGCCGACGGAGCACTGTTTGCGCGCCGGTCGCAATGTCAGCTCACGCGCCGCGCGGTGTCGCAACTAATCTACCAGTTGTTACGGTTACAGCCTTCGCGGGGTTGCCACATTAGTTGACCGTTTGTCACAATCCATTGGGTGTTCTTAAAATTGACACAAAGCATTGCACTCGACCGTTTTGAAGAGATTTTATTAAATAGACATTAAGGTATTTGATGGTGAGCAGCAACACTTGACTCTTGATGACAACAATGGACTTCATTGAGTGTTCATGATTTTTTAAAAATGTATCTATTATACTTTTGAAGTATTCTTTAACATACATCAGCATCAGAAAATTTAAACAATCATGACTGTGTATAGCTGATATCATGGTGGTGGCGGTGGATGGCGAGGGGCACCGCGAGAGTCTCGGGCACGAGAGACGCGAAAGACGCGCACAATAAATAAGGGCAGGCGTGCGCGGGCGCCGCGGGGAATGCTAATGCAGCTCCTGCGTTACGTGCACTAATAGGACCACTTCTAGTAATTTCCACTTCGTTCCAGGCTATTTTGTTTATACCGGCTATAAAGCAGGGCGGTGATCGCGTTTATGGCTGCCACTGGGATACCTGACGATTCACCGACGCCCAGTTTCGAGTGGATGCCGTGTGCGCTTGAGCAATACTTTTATTGGTGCCGACTACCGTAATGGGTTTTCTATTGCTTTAGAAATTTTATAAGGCAATAACTTGTAAATTTGTGGCTTGTACGGTGATTTTATTATGAATAAGCTGTTGCTCGCAATTTCTGATGTTTCATAGTCGAAAATTATGTTAAGCACGTAAATAATTACCATCCACGAATCTCATACATTGACCTGACTCTGAGATAAGTTGCTTAAAGCACTTGTGTTACGGACATCAGACAACACGGGAATCACAAATATAATCTCTAAATAGATGTATATAACACCCAGACATAGAACAAACATAAATATCAGCATATACATATTTGTTGTGGGTGGGGATCGAACCAACGGCCTGTGGCGCACAAGATAGGATCACTACCATCTGCCCCATGAGGCCCGTCAATATATGTGCTTAATTTTTATGTGTTTTTTGTCACCTTGTTGTCAGTCTGTGATCAGACTAGAAGTATACGTTCGCCGTTTAGTGTACTCTTTAGATTAGCATACGGAAATGCACAGATAGTATATTTTTTTAAATCTGAAATTTAAAAAAGATACTATTTAAGTTAGGAAACATACAATATTCTATATGCAATAAAGTAGGGCAATACAATGTTCATAAATCAGTGATATTTCTTTCCACTTACAATTTTTTACGTTCACAAATTTAAAATTTAACCTATCTGAACCAAAAACTGTTAGCCTTTACGCTCAATAGCTTGCGTTGAACAATTTATGTCGATTATGACATAGTCAGATTATTTGTGTAGGTTGATTTTTTGGTTTATGTACAAACATAATTTATTTTTTTAATTGATAGGTGTAAAAGTCACGTTGCTGATGAATGAAAATCTTCATAACGAAAGATTTAGGACTTAGCAGTAGGTGATTGATCCGATTAGTTGTCTGTTGTCAGTCGGTTGCCTGTTTGGGAATCGATTCGGGCCGGCCGACACCGGCGGCGCCTGATGCGGGCCGTCTTGTCCGGCACTAATCGATTCGCGTATGCACTTACTGCTGTCACTCGAGTTAGCGCAAACGTTTTGATATCACTAACGCAGTGGTTATGGCTTTTAGTTACTAACAATTTATCAAATATACCTTTTTCCTTTTGTGTATAAATAGCAGTTTCTACGAATTAATGTTCATATAAAAATAATGTCAATTTAAGAGTTTTCATTCAGTCATCTTCATCAAATTCAGTCATCATTAGTTTGAATCCATCATTATTTTATTTTATTGTTTTATTTTGTGGAATACAGCATATTATATAAAAATAATAATTAATTTACACAATATATTTACCTGACTCCGAGATAAGTCGCTTAAATAATTTGTGTTACGGATATAAGAGAACAGAGGTATCATATATATATTATATTTAAATACATATATAACACCCAGATACAGAACAAACGCTGATATTCTACACAGAAATTTTCGTTCTGTATGGGGATCGAACCCGTGACCCTCGGCACACAAGATGGGATCACTACCATCTGCACCATCGGCTCCTGTAAATTATATGGGATACATAACTTTCATATTTATGCTAGTATTTCAAACAAAAAATTACTATTGGTTTGGATTAGTTCTAGCATTTTTTTGTAATCGTCAAACTCTGATATTTCTAAATCGATTTGATGGTTTTTTTACTTATGCAAATGTAATTTATCAATGCAAAAATAAAGGTCCCACGTAAACCAAGACCTCCAGACGCACAGATACACTTAAAACCACCGATAAAGTGTTTACTGGTGCCACCAAATATGAAACTATCATATCAGCTGGCGGGCGATCGCTGATAGACACAAGCTCACCCAAGAAAGAAGGAACGTTCCCCACACAAACCACAACTGTGATGGCAATCGTATAGAGTAGATTCGCGACGCCATCCTCACCTTGCGCATTGAGATACGCTGTTTCGGATAATACCTCCAACTCTCAGCTCCGATACCTTAATCACCTCTTATGACACCTGGTACAGGCGGACGTTCTATTTTTGTATTTTGTAATATTATAACAGCACAGATCCTGACAGTTCAACAGTTCCTACGAGCATGTTGTAAAATAAAAAAGTAATTTATTAAAATCGCCAGTCATTTATTGTGATTGCAAAAACAATCGGATAAGTGGCTGAGTTGTAGAAGTGCTCGAACTTTTACGTGAATACGTGTAAGTTAATGTTTGTAAGAAATAAAAAACTAGTTAGTCTTCGGGCGGGAACCAAACCTGCATTTTTCCCATGCTAGGGGACTGTAGTGCCGTTGTACTACCGAGACCTAAGCAGACACGTCAAATGAATCCTAGTGTACTGTTTGTGCTAAGAAATTAGCGCCATTTCCTCAATGTTGCAGGTTCTTTGGTAAATGATGTTGTTGGTAGATAGGTAGACAATTATTAGACCTACAAATACTCAAATCTCAAAGTTTTACAAGTTTGAAGCAATCGGTAAACAAGAAAAAGTTACTTATTTCTTTTTATTGACTAGGACGACAAACAAGCAATCAATCTACGTGATAGCAAGCGTCATTGCAGCCTGTAGAAGCTCGTGATATCACAAGGAGATCACCTACTTGTTGCCAAACTTGTGACTTAAAGATATTATGACGCGTTACTCAGTAAATTCACTGCCTCTCTCACCCTTCAGACCGGAACACAGAGATGGGAACACTGCTATCTGGCGGTAGAAATAGGCGAGAGTGATGACTAATGCAGACGACCTTTTGTATGAGGTTTACTTTATGTATGTATGAGGTCTACCTTAGGTAATTATAACTTAAATACGTTACAGGTTTTATGCATTAAAGAAACATGCATTAAAAATACAAATAAGTTAAGTAAGGATCGCGAACCCCACGGACAGTGTTCTTAGGTGTAACAAGAGGAAACCCGCGGGACAATCGCATATTTGCACCTTATGAAGCCTATATACTGCTTGTGAGTTTGATTGTACAAATAAGCTGTTCTGTTTTGTTCACCAACTTACAGAATATGTAGTACTCCGTCATATTTAGCTATCAATGCAACATTTGGCAGCGTTCTATCTTAAGTTTTGATCATTTGTCACGGCGGCGGCGGCTCGTATTAAAATTCATTCGGTAAATCAGCGCCGCAACCTCGCTGGGACACGCTGACTTATTGCGCGTTGAGCAATGCTCGGAACTAAACAATAAGCTCCCGTGTTCCGCGCGCGATATCGATCGTAAATCGACTGTCGCCTGTCTAGTTTTGACGCTGTTCGTTCCAAATCTGAAGGGTTTCACTGCCAATTCGGAATGAGCTACATTGTAGCGTACTTTGCATTGCGTGTTGCAAATAGGAAAAGGATGAGTATAAGAATATTAATTTGTTATACAAAACTGCGTATCGCTGTTTAGAAGTAGCACGTCACCTGTTAATAGTGAATTGGAGATTCAGCACAGGTGCAAATTGCTGTGTGACTGAATATGCAAGAATGCAAGAGACAGTGAAGTTACTAGGTAACACGACATGATTTAATCAGGCCTTAGGATTTGTGAAACGTTTGCGTATATTAGCATACATTAAAATAGGTTGCTATAGAAAAAACAATTATATGTAAATAAACGTCATCAGATTGATGTTTGAGTTGCTCTCTGATTTTAAGCCATAATAAGAAAAAAAAGATATCCACTAGGCAGTGCCAGAAGTTAATAAGTCTTACTAATCGGCATGATATGAAATATTGTCTGCAGCTAAAATGTGTAAGTTGTTAGAAATAAAGAGTAACGGTTAATTATACTTTTAAAATATAAGTGACAGTCTATCTAGTTACAAATAAGATTATAAAATACTTAACTTTTTTCGAATACAATAACCGATTTCCACGTCTTTTCAGAATTGTAAAACTCAGTGTAAGTTTTATAGGTCGATTCTTTTGACTCAATTTATATAAATGGCCGTTGGTAGATGTGCGCAAATGCATCATCTATATATCTGATCCAAAACCCGATGCGACGCGTCGTTGACGTTATACAGAGCACGCGGGATGTGAGGCCGCCAGACCGCCAGGAATCTCGGCGGCTGGTCGTCAGATTCTTCTCAGGCAGCTGATAGCTTAAGCAAATTTATTAACCTATACGCATAAAGCATAAAAGTTAACTATGAGAACGCATTAAAAAGTATTTTTTATTCCTTAATTAACTATCAAGTATCGTTGACAAATTGAGATGAGCTTTGCTTTGTGATTTAATTTCAAGAATAACACAAATATTTCCAGTATCAATAATAATACGCTCTGACAAAAAATCGCAAAACCAAAAGTCATTTGGAAGGCTGAAGCAGACAAGTACGAGTTGGCTAAATATTTTAGCATTGATAACTGTGTTTATCCGAAATAAAATAAGCATGTTTAGGGAGAGTAGGTGGCGGCCGCGGGCGACGTCCCCGCGGGGAACCGTCCGCGACTATAATAAAAATAATTGTTCGCCTTTTTCATTGAACCAGGTTTTTTTGCGGGGCTATTAACGCGGTGCGTCTCGCGGCGGCGCGGGCGCACCTCGGGCTAAATAATTTATTGCCGATTTGAAGGAAAATTGGAATTTTGTGATAAATATAATTCACCGATCGATTTTAATTCGAGTGGAATTTTCGCCAGCGCCTTATACAGCGGGTCGCGGAATTTACGAGCGCGGGTAGTTATGCGTTAAATTAATCGTCCATAAACGAACATTGGAGTGATTATAACGTATCTTATTGTACGATACGCTCGGGACGGGTTAATAGAAATGTTCAAATAAAAAGTTAGTATTTATGTGGTGGGTTTCGCGTCCAGTTCACTCGGTTATTATTTTGATGTCCAGCCAACGTAAACGGGCGTTGGCTCGCCGGGGAGCCATATATGGCGGTAAAAAATGCCGATCGATGTGCAAAAACTATCTAATTGCACATCTTCATTTGAGCGTGATGCGCGGCCTTTTTGTGCGTTCCGGAGTAGTGCGCACGCGCTGGGAACTTGGGAAAACGCGCGCCCGGGCCCGCGACGGCTCGGCCACCCCCGGGGCAGCGCGCGGGTCAACGCTCCTGTCATCCAAGGTTAAAGCTGAAGTTCCAACACACCGTTGCCCGGCGCACACTAACTGTACTGTGATAAGGTTATTTATAATAATATTACATAGCGAAATCATTCGAATTTTATTTTGTAATTAATAGTCTCTTTGTAGGAATAATAATAATAAATATTTCGATGAAAATAGAAAATGAATCTGAAAACATTGAATGTAACAAGCAACGTTTATATGTAAACGATCAATAAATTTATTCCGAACTAAAATTTATAGCTGTTTTTAATGTGCGCGTACAGAAGTCTAAAACAAAGTGCGGCGAGCACGTTTCGGAGTGTTGCGTTCGGTCTTGTCCGCAAAAACTCGGGACAGAACTGTTGTATTTCTATATTCTAATTATTCAAATTAAACCGAGCTAATTTCAATCTAATTACGTTTCGTATCGGAGTTAAAAACAGTATTAATTGGTGAGAAAGAAATGTAAAGGCTGTTTAATGATATTTAGAGTGCAGGTATTGGTGTCGACGGCTCGCCCGCTTGATTTGCGTTCCGTTTTTGTCGGGGCCGCGCGCCACGCACCGACGGCGACTAACTGTGCTCCTCTCTGGTCAGTCGCGAATTACTTTTTTCACTAATTATCTGATTACCTGTCGCGCCCCCCTTAATGATGATGATTACCATAAGTATTGGATCCCATTACGTATCTGTGTTGCTTGTAAATTATGAATTAATAAACCTTTTTTATATCAAAAGTTACTTGACACCTTATTTAAAATATCTATGTCCATTTAAGCGTGAAAATTGTTTTGTGGATGAGAAACTAAACGAAAGGTCTACAAGATAATATCAATCGCTAAGAATATAGCGCGCGCAGAGGTATGACAGAATTTGAGTGGAGAAGATGTCTAGAAAGTTATATATAATATATATATAGAATAGATATATATATATATAGAAGTGCATATAATTCCGTGTATCTTGTTTGATCGACCATTAGTAAATATTTACTTTTTATAAAACGTGGTATTCACAAAAACACCGCTACAATTAATACATTTCTTTAAATAGTGTATCGAGCTAATAAATATTTATTATTTCATACATATTTAGGTACTAATGTTAAACTATTTGTTATTAATCGTTCATGAACTGTGGGCGAAGAACAGCCTGCGCTTTTTACGAGGTTAATTCACGTCGGAATAACGTAAACATGCGATCAATTATATTTTACACTATTAAGTGTCTATTTATCATCCATTTGTTGTGATTTACCACCTTTCCTCTATAAAGAACATTAATATTCTTAGTTTCTGTCGGTTTCATACTTTACACCCGCATTATCATACTATTACTGGTAGAAGCTGAAATTAACGTAAAAGTAATTCAGTCATGTCCTTGGAAAAAGAACTACCATTATCTATAAGGACTTGATATGTAGTTTGTGTCGTTTTAGTATCTGTATGTTATTTTAGTATTTATTCTTATCTTTTGGCATAATGTGATTACAATTAATTAATAAATATTATCATTATAGAGGAGCGCGATGTATACAAACTAAGTAAGGGGTTTTATATCTCTGGGCTATCTTAATAAAACCACCATCATCATCACACCAGCCATTGGAAGTCCAATGCTGGAAATAGTTTCTTATAATCACTGAGACCTGAGATCTAATACATTCAATCGTTGTCTGCATCGGTTCCTTACTCTCTCATATCTCTACAAACTGTGACCAACCAATGTCTCAATTCTCAAACGATGTCGCATGCCATCCTACAGTCCATGGCTTCGGTCTCCACCCAGGACAAATATTCATATGATGATATTTATGTTTGTTCTGTGTCTGGGTGTTAAATATATGTATTTAAGTAGTATATTTGTGAATCTTCTGTTGTCCAAAGTCTGTAACATAAGTGCTTTAAGCGACTTCTCACGGAATCAGGTCAATGGATGAGGTGTTGTGGGAATTTAGAACCGAGATATTGAGTGAAACTGAGTTTTGTGACGGCTACCACATATGGCAAACAACTCCCAATGAAATCGCTTGGGGAGATCTACGATGATGATGATGATGATAAGACCACACCATATACGTTCTCGTGATCCGAGTGTCACTCGCGGGTGTTCTGGAAACCTGCTAGTATCTAGATGCCAGCCACAGACCAAATAAACCCGTGCGTAGCAATATCATCAATTTTTTTTTTATCAATACTTTTTACTCTACATTTTGTAAAGATTATTTCATACCTAGTTCATGCCAATTTCATGCCAAAACTGGATTGTGTGAAGTATATCCATATACTTCACACCAGCCAGTCTGGGTGACAATGGCACGATGTTTCCTAGCACATCCATTGCGTACTATGTTTATTTTAATCCGCGGATCGTAATACGAAGACTGCAAGCTACGAGGTATTATTGGTCCCGATTCGTGCACGCGATACATGTTGCGATCAATATTTAACTGTCGGTGATGAATCGGTTGGTCGATTGTTAAGTAATCGATTTCTTGCGGTCAGTCTGTCAGCGAGCGCGGGCGAGATGCGCCCGCGCAACAAGAATAAATGTTATTTTACGCCATTCAGAACCGTATTATGAATGCATTAGTAAGGTTTTTATTACCTCTGTTAGGCTTAAATTGATTCTTGTGTTTGCACGCCAATGATCGCGTCGTTTATGGGCGAAGAATATATTTTATGGAATCGTTTTTATTTCATTAGTTAGTTATAGAAAAAGTAATAACTTGCAATCCTGTCAATTAAAATTTTAAGTAGTGACTTAATTAAAATATCATTTCAAAGAGTAATATAGCGGAGTTATAAAGAGTTCTAATTTTATAAGAAGTACCGAACATAAAAGTTGTTTCTTTTTTTAAAATTATATAAAATTAGGTACATACTCTTCTCCACAATCGACATTAAACACCGTCCCTGATCTTTTGTGTTGTAATGACAGTATTGTTGTTTTATCCAATTAGCAGTCGAACCTGCTTGCGCTTTGCATGAGCGGATACTAGCCGAGCATTCAATTTCATTTTATGATTTGAATGTATTAAATTCAATATTAACTATAAAGTGTAATGTCATCGAGTCGGTGGAATTTCACAATTTTTATATCGGCTCGATATTGGAGGCGGCCGTAAACAGCGCGCTATCGCCGGCGATCCTACGCACTAGATACACATCGAACGGTATTGGCCGCCAGCGCCGGCAGGCGGGCGGCGCGCACGCCGCTCTTGGAACGCTGTCACCACTCCCGCTCCAATACAATCATCATTACAGCCATAAAAAGTCCACAGTTGGACATACACCTCCCCAAGTAGTAGTACCCCCTGTAGCATTTAAGCTGCGCTTTTTGGATGGATATACCGCCATCTGTCAGGCCAGTAACTCAGTTGCCTCTTACGTCACCTGGTATAGAGAGAGGTACTATTCTACTCCGCCGGTTCACCACTATCGATATTTAATATTGTATATTATCGGCAAAACTTCTTCCCCGAGTAGTGCATAGAAAATCGGCAGAATATCGCATCAGTAGACCCCCAACACCCGCGAGACGCGCGGCCGCCGCCCGCCGCTGCCCGCCGGCCGCCGCGCGTCTGCGCGCGAACATAATTACTAAGCTATATCGGGCCTCAAATGAAACCACATCTTTATGCGCCCGTTACGCAGATAAACCTAAAATGTTGAGAGCCATACTATTGGCTCACAGATAAAAAATATACTTAACCGACTAGTGACCCGCGCGAGTGTTAATTTTGATCGCAATATCGTAAGTTCGTGTCCTCGAAGAATTTCCTTAAGCTAGAACTGGTAAATGGCAAGAGGCTATTTCTGCAACTATAGTGATGTTTAAATGTGGAGTTTACACGTATTTTGTACACATGTGTGGAAGTATACCTACCGACAACATTTGCTTGAGGTAGACCTCATGTATTGGTACCTCACTCTCACCTATTTCTAACGCTAAAAGTAGTGTTCGCGTTTAGTATAAAAAATATATACAAAATATGTATAGTTTTAACGCTTTCTAATTACGCTTCGGCCACGTAATACGTTGGATTTGTTAACCTTACCTACAAGACTTAGACATTAAAGGCGTTCACATCACAGTTTAAAACTGTTTTATCGTATTAAAAGCTAGTCATGTGCTGGAGCCAGTTATTTTTTCATCACGTTATTTCTTTACAGCTCGTTCGGCCCTCCGCACTCATGGTATAAACCACTCTGTAACACGCTGTTTCTATATTTTTTGTTATTGGTTTCCCTACAGGATGGTAGCTAATAGATAGCTTGGATTCCAGCGCTACGAATCCAGTTTGCCTTGGGTCGCATGAGTACTTACTTGTAATTCAAGCACACGAATTACAAGTAGGTAGATACCTAAATAGTACAGAAAATACGCCATAGAGAAACAGAGGCGTTTCGGGCAATTAGCAACCAATTCTGATAGGTACGTTACCAGGGATTCTTGTTAGCTGACTAGAAACGGTCACGATAAAACGGTATTGGTATAACGGTTTTTAAAATGTATTTAATTTTAGAAGCTGGGATGACGTTGATGCGATCCAGTTAATGTCATAGCAAGTTAATTCATGGTAATATTGTTAATGCGAAAGTATCTGTCTGTATTTAGTAGATTGAAACACCACTTCTGATCTCAAACGAGTGCTAAAGTCGCAGAGTCCTAGAATTTGAGTTCACTTGTATGTGCTATACTTAAATTCAGAACTACGTGCTTTCACTCTATTCCATTCATTTGAGGACAATATACATAGTGTGGAAAACATAGCATTATAATTTGATAAACACAAAATATACGAAAACTAAATTATAATTAAGTGAGACCGTTGTTAATTTAACAGCAATGTTAAAACAAACTAAATAGTAAAATGTCTCAATACAGGTAAATGTCAAAATTAACAGTGTTTGATAGTAAAAAACTCTTTGTGAACGTCAAACCAAAATGTTAAATACATATATGAGTTAAGTTCGCCGTATTCACGAGCGCATATTTATCATTAACACTACGTCAAAAGTTATCACACTTATGCCAATTAGGAAAAAAGACCAAAAGATTAAATATCGAGACCACAATTGTGTGCGACAATAGAAACAGTATGGATACACTTTTCTTTACAGTTATCTACCTAAAAAACTAGCATCTCTACATTTTGCATGACGTAATCTCAAATTTCGGTGGTATCTAGTAGTATGTTTGTAAAATTAAATAATACGAGAATATTAGTGATTATAGATTTTTGAAATTGATGATATGTTACTGTAGGTATATAGAATGGTATATTTGGATTCCAGAACTTTGCTTATTTTTAAGTAGTATCAGTTTTATTGTGATTAGTTAAAATATTAATAAATAATTCTCTTACGTGATTTCAGTAATTAACATAAATAAATCGAGGTAAGAGACGAGGGGTGATGGATTATTCCAAAAAAAAGAAGGTTTCGTGTGGCTTTCTGTATAAATGAATTGTCGTGAAATTTGTAGAACCACATAGATAATGCAAATCGTTTGAAAATTTGATGTCTCTGATATTACTATCACACTGCTCCGTGCAAAGTCTAAATATTTTAACGTGTAATTATAGATCAATATATCTACCAACTCAACAAACAGCTGTGAAAGTAAAATAATGAGTAGTTCGATACTTACAATGGAATTTCTCAATATGCATCAATTAATTGACAAATTTGGCAGAGTTCTACGTCTTGCGTACCACGTTGCTTCATCTATCTGTTGTTATTTTTGCCGTGAGGGGGCGACATCGCTGCGGGGTGGAGGGGGAGGGGGGCAGTCAAGTCAGACTTGTTTTAATTGGCTCAAGGAAGCACGCTTCAACGATTTCGAGACACCGCCGGCACTGTAACCGCGGCTCTATCATTCTTTCAACGTTGTCTATTACATGTGATAACATTCTTGGCAGAAATAAAAACTGACTTCGAATTGCCGCGAAGCATGGAGCGAAGTACTAACAAATATATCGTATACAACGCGATAAGTCTCCGTACCAATACTAATTTCAACTTTTCTATCCGTTTCTGTCTTTCTATCTTGACTTTAACGATGCTACACTAGATACTTTGACGGGCATGATGGCGGAGATGGCAGTGGTTCATCTTGTGCGTCAAAGGTTGTGGGTTCGATCCCCAACCAGGACAAATATTTATATAATGAGTTTTGTATTGTGGTCATGTGCTATTTATATAGTATTTTAGTATTATATTTATAATTCCTCTGTTGCCTGATATCCGTAACACAAGTATTACAGCTACTTATCTTGGAGTTAGGTCAAATTATGACCTAACTCCGGTAAAATTTTGCTTATTGCAGTGAACCTAGAAAAAAAAAGCAGATTAGGTTATTCTTTAACATTTACTTGTTCACTTTTTAACGGAATTAAAACACGTTTTGTTTTTTTAAATTTTTAGTTTGACGTTTCGGTTACGTTGCGGCAACCGCTCTCAATTCTTCTCTCTCGATTGACACAGTGTTGAGATCGGTGGCCGCAAGATAGCAGGTTGCCGTATAGTTTTATTAAGGTTGGGTATATTTGATAACTAATTTTGTGTCCGCTACTTCATTGTTAATTTAATCCTATTTCTTTATATGCAGCAGAACGGTACGTTTTAAGTCAGGATTTTAGCAGTACTTAGTGTAAACTAATAATTTATGCATTCTCGCATTTCAGAAAAAAGACAGTAGTTTTTTAGCAATACGCGTCCTAACATAACAGATAAAAGTCACAAAAAAGTCAGCTCGGTAATATTTGCCAATGTGTATCGGCAACGTGAAGTCAAACGGAAACACAGTCTCTTTTAAATTGTATGCAAAATAATGGTATATATTAGGTGTCGAAAACGTGACATTCTCATAACTTTGAATTAATCAATAAATATAATAAATAAATAAATTCCTACAACATCTCACTTAAACACTTGTGTTACGGTCATCAGACAACAGAGGAATCACAAAAAAACTACTTAAATACATATGTTTAACACCCAGATACAGAACAAATATAAATATCATCGTGGGGATCGAACCCAAGACCTTTGGCGTACAAAACAGGATCACTACCATCTGTGACATCCGTCCTGTCAATAATAATAATAATAGTTAATTGACACAGTCCAAAATATAGATCAATGTGGCCTTAGCTGCCAAAATAGGTGACCTGTGTGTCAGGAGTTAGTTCCTTCCTAAATGCAACAAGTTTTATTTGGGTTACAAAATAATTCAACTCTGTAATTGTTTATACTAGTACGAATAAAATAAAAATAAAACAAAAAAATTGGTTGCCTGTAAAGTCGGTATACGGGCGAAAGTTTTACGTGA
This sequence comes from Heortia vitessoides, assembly GCA_020976665.1. Taxonomy (NCBI): domain Eukaryota; kingdom Metazoa; phylum Arthropoda; class Insecta; order Lepidoptera; family Crambidae; genus Heortia; species Heortia vitessoides. The sequence goes on along the minus strand of JACJUM010002819.1, from coordinate 19,961,096 downwards.
CAACGTCTTTGAGTGGTAAAATAATTTTAATGTGAATATTCATTCGTATAGTAGGAATAAGGGTGAAATAATAGTAATAATTTAAAACATTTATTTATACAAAGAATTATATTTAAAACATTAATTTATACAAAGAATCTAGCACTGAATTTCATAAATTTTATTTTTACCTTTACACATACATACGTATTTACATACAAATATATATACAATAACTTGCAATATATTTGCGTAACACACGTCACAATGAGAGCGAGTGAGAGGGAAGCGTGCCTCTCACTCGCTCTCATTGTGAGCGCATAACGTGAGCGGAGCGTAACGCAGCTTCTTGAAGTCAATTAATATAATGAGAATATTAGTGTGCGTGTGTGTAAGTGTGGGTGTGTGCATTACACTATGAGATCGACAGGAGTCCTAACAAGGACATCTCGCTTGCTAATAAAGCTATATGTGGCTAATATATATAGGTATTTTTTTTAATCTACATACTTAGACTAATTGATCGGAACCGGAATCGAGGCCGCAGCGGTAAGAAAAATACAGTAACCTGCAGAGGCAAACAGCGCGGGGCCGCAGTAACCAACCAGGCCTATATATAGAAGTACCAGTCGAGATGACTAGCTCCGAGTTTCAAAACGACCTATCGATGGCAATAAATTAATTAGCCGCTCCGAGCGTAGTTGGCGTCGGGGGCTCACGGTTGTGCAACACGTATCGGTGTCAAGTTCGACTCCGTTCGGCGATCACTGTTGGGGCGCTTTCTACTCGCACCGGTTACGAGTGTTGTTTTAGAAATTTTTAGCTCTAAACAACTCGTACTGGCTTCGAACTAAATCTAACTGAAGAATTTTTTTTTCATAATAATTGGATTTGGTGGCTCGTAATGTTCTGTTCTCGTATTTTTTTTTACTTAGCCTAGAGTTTTAATTTAGGACTATGTTTATGTACCTACTAGCAAGATTAGTGCATATAAAGTTAACTAAATATGTTTAGGTGCCTATAAGAACAGGCTAGACCTAGTTTAGGTACCTAAGTATCAAAATGTATTTTAGTTTAAGTTACCTTTTGTTGTTGAATAAAGTTATTATTATTATTATATACTTTGGCTTATATTTTCGCAAACTTTAAACTAAATATTTGCTAATTTTAAACAAATGATCATTCAGAGTTATTCACATTTATCCCGAGCTGTCCTCTTTATTAATAGGCTATTTTAATCATACATCCAAACAAATAATCCATATTATATAGTTTTCAGTTTTTAATGATAAATTATTGAATACTAGCTCTAAATGTTTAATATTCTCGTAAAAATTAAATATGCCATCTTTTCCGATAAGCATTCGTTCATTCCACCTCTGAGATATCTTTTAGATAATGAAACACGACACAACAAACGACGCGTTTGTGTGACACGCAGATTGCGGTCGGAGCGAGTACTCGCTTGCCGGCGGATGAATGAGTGAGTGAGTGAGTGAGTGAACGAGTACAAATAGTGGGATTGAGTGGTCGCCGCGAGAGTGGCCACCATTAGTTGACACGACCATTAGCCGAATTAGCGCCGACCACGCGAACTCGGCGGGGTATAATCTAATTATAATAAGTTTAGTGGTCGCTGCTCGTTGGCACCTGTTTAACTGCAAGTGTTAACTCAAGGACTATCACTATTGTGGCATTTACATTGGAAACATTCGTGTTAGCAGCTTGTCTGACGAAACATTCCACGACTTATACATTCCAATGCCTATTTATAAAAAACAGACTCATATCTTAATGCAAGTCGGCAACAGTAAGGGAGCTGTCCGAGTCCAAGTTTGCATTTAGCACTCATAAAGGAGTGCGATACCCAAAAAAGCCGACCTGCCCCAAAGCACGGCGTTGAATATGCAAAACCACGGAACAAAGCTCGCTGCGCGGCGCGAGACGACAACTAGCGGCGCGCGCCCAACATTCATTGACGTTTATTCAAACAAGTTAAAAAATCCCGCGTTACAATTATGACATGTGCCCGAGAATAATGCCGAGAATTTATTTGAATTACAAATTGAGCTCAGCAGACAGTTTTAGCGCGGCGCGAATAAATAATTGTATATTATGCAAAGCGATGATACCTCACTAACCGCGACCTTGACATAGACCCATAAATAAGAATATCTTAAGCATTCATACGTACGGACGGCCGCTCGCACACTCAAATATGGTAAGTGCCGGCTTATGAATACATTTTATTATTTAAAACTCGGAATGTTCATTACTAAAACAAATACTCGTAAGGCGTAGTAACACAGGGTGTTCCTTTCTTCTGCTTCCAGATGTGTATCGCGTGATGTCGCCGCGTGACGCGTGACGCGTGACAGCGCGCAATGTACAAACTTGTCACGTAATTATAATTAAGGCCTGGATAATGGTGGTGGATTGGTGTTAGTTTTTTTGCTAGATTTTATGAATGTTTGTCGATGGAAGATTTAATGTGGAGCCGTTCAAGGTGAGCGGGGCTGGCGCTGGCGTTGGGCGCGCCCACGCGCGCTCGCGTCACCAGCACGACTATCTCGATACTTGTACAACAATGCCTCTTATCGCCATATAGAAATCGCATTACGCAACCGTTGACACCTAACGTCTCTATTTTGGGCGCGTGCTTTTGCTTAATCCTTACCGATTGGATTGCAATTGTTGTACTCAACCACCGACTGCTGCGTGCTTGGATTATTAATTTGGCATGGATTACACTTAGCTTGTTTCCATAGAGGACACATCCACAAAATATTGGGCACCAATGCTGAAGTCCCAAGATCCCAGCAATGTCCGTAACTATTGTTCGTTTTACACGACGCGGGTAACTCTTCATTTTCGCAAATAAAAGTGAAAGATTGTAAAATATAGTACACACCCTGTAATCGAAAATTCTCATGACCGGAGGCAAATCAGTCTCGCATTCTCTGACAATAAAAACAAGCCAACAATCGGGTGTTGCCATTAAACAAATTCGTGAATACGTAATGTAAGTCAATGCTTGATATTAATATTTATAGGAGCCATTTGAATAGATGTCCGATACCGCTCGTTAGCAGGCGCGAAGCCGATCCTATCGCGCGCTCGCTCCCGCACCAATTAGCTTATCGGCATTTTTAGCTTATTAACTATTACTATTTGCTAACATGCTGTATCTTGATCGGCGTCCACGTTGATTAGTAAAATTACGGTTAATGGCTCTTCATTTTGATGTATTCGATCCGAGGCATTTATCATACGTGATGCTCGATGTTCAATGAATGAGGCGACTAAGACTCATTAAGTTCATTCAAGGACGCGGAGACGACAATGATGGTGCTATGCAAATTTCAGATAATTAACAAGATGGCTTCCATATTAATGTCAGACACACGTTAAGAACGCGGCTGCACCTGGACTTGTTATCATTCTAATTCGTATTTTAATAACATTTGTTAATGATACTCATAATTATGGAACTGTGAATCAAAGGCTCGAAGGTTGTATAAATGCTAAGCAAAACACAGCTACTACGATATGTGTCAAGGTGCTGGGAGAAGTAACGGTACGTCTTAAAGCCTCACAAATATGTCACCACATCCTCGCCACTCGAAGCTGGCTAAGTCAGAGTCGAGTGTACACCGACGAGGTTCTAAATATTGAAATTAACTTCAGACAGTTAAGTATCCACCCACTTCTATATCAGTCTGATGTATATATGTGTCATTATGTGCATACATATGTCTCATGTACATATTTATCTTTGTTTGATTTAGATTTTATCAGCTGTTGATGTTGTCTATATAGTTAATTATTTTATTAAATTAAGAAAGAATTGATTGATCAATGATTTTTTTTTCATTAGACCAGGTCGACAAACTGGCATACAGTCCGCATTTTAGTAAGCGTCACCGTAGCTTATAGACGTTCGTAATATCACCAGGGCGTTGCCATCTTTGTGACTTGAAGAAGTTATGTCATATTACTAAGTAACTTCTCTGCCTTAATTAACCTTCAAAGCTTTGCTGTTTTCCGAACACAGCAATGCGAACATTGCTATTTGGCGGTAGAAATAGGTGAGGGTGAGGTACCAATACAGACAACCTCCGTATGAGATTGACCTAGTGTTGTATCTTTTGCCACAGTAAAGTCAACCTTGGGTAATGGCTGTAAGTTTATTGATCCTGTCGACGTAACATTCGATCACAGTGTCGCACCCCGGACATGTCCCACGGGCCCCTAATCAAGCGAGCCTAGTGGCATCATGGCATCTCCGGCGCTGCCCGTCGAGACAAAGGGGAGGATGTGCGTACGTGTCGTACAAAGCTGCGGCACATATTACGTTAATCCGCTGAACGCCCGCGCGCCGCTTGCGCCGCCCGCCACCGCCCGCCAAGCTTCCATCGGGAATTTTTATCCAGTATGGATATACAAGTGACAGTATATACTTTCTTACTATATACGTACTATATCTGTAACATTTTGATTTATATTCGTTTGATTCCTAGTGTTCTGACACATTATTTTTGTCCAGGAACCTACCCCAAGATCAAAAGTAGTGTTCACCCTTCCCTTGTATTTATGCTATTCACATGCGAAATTACATATAATGGGACATGCTCATCAGATCTATTTGAACCCATAACATTTCCATTTGGCCATATCAGGTGGGTAGGTGTTTACTGGTTCTATGCTCTATTATGATAAGGCCACGAACGTCGTCATGTGTGAAAGTGTACAATTAGTATGCATTGCTAACTAAAATTTCGCACCGTCAGACCTTGAAAACATTCATACGCGACAAAAAAAGTATACAAAAGTGTAAACACTCAGAGTTAAAGAAATACTAGTTTTCAAGACCATTAACTTGTACCATTAAGATATCTGTAGTTTTTCCAGCGCTTCCAGCGAAAGGTTAAGAAGCACATTAAAGTTTGTATCGAGCAGTTTTTTTATCGTCTGTCGCGCGACCGGTTCGGGTTTCAAGATGTCAAATTAAAAATAGATAAACTATTATTAATATTAGCGCGAGCACTCGCTAGAAGTGCTGGCTCCGACGCCAATAAACAAAGCGTTCAACTCGCTGCAGTCTCGACTCGGCGCCCTCGCAGGCAGCGGCCTGACTACCTACTGTTTACCAGTCATTTCAAGGGCCGCAATGCTCACGAATACTGGGATTCATACCTAAGTGAAGGTTCTCCGAAAACCTATATTGCATCCGTCATGAGCGCACGACATCTTCGTCGAGTTGTCATGTAATACAAGTATAAAGTACGTGCGTGTACGCCAACTTTAAATAGTATTCTGACAGAAACGATGTGGGGGCGAATACTCCCATAAAATAGTAAAGAAGTGGCGATTTTCTGAAGTGTCACAGAGTAGATAAGTAACGGTCAGCGGAGCGTATTTAGTTTCCTTATAAGCCAAAGTTGTGCTATCGCCGAGCCATTCATGCTGCCCACGCTCGACACGTGTCGCGGATTGAGCAATCACCATATTTTCGGACAGTTTCTGTTTATTATATCTGTTTCAATCTAAGTTCGGGTGATACGGATGCTTCGTATTCAAATGACTTCTATAAATTGTCTTACAAAACTGTGGACAAACGACGGTGCCACCACTCATTTATTTTTATTTTACTTCATTTTCAGGAAGTTCTTTTTTGTTCGTATATCGTACTCTAGTCATTCACTATTCGACCATGATAGCTCAATCGTTTAGAAGCTCTGATATTATGCAAATTCATTTAACCGATATAAATCTTAAGTAGTATACAAATATAATATCGTAGAATAAAATCGCGAAAACAAAGCAAGATGCTATCGAGAACAATCCCCCGAGCGCAGGGTGACAGGCACAAATCTAAATCCCAAACCGTCAACTTACATAACACAATCAACATCTCGTTTATTTCTAAATGCAACAGACAAATCCTTGTGTCACATATTACCTGGCCAACTTACCGCTGCGACAACCTGACACCTTAACCTTTCAATAATAAATATCATTTTTGATTGTCGCCGACCTAACTCGTGTTGGTAGTCGCTAAGATCCGATTAGGTCAGATACGATAATGTTGGAGTCGAATCGTCGACAATTGTTAGAGCAGTATCGGGCCCGGCATCTCGCTCGACAATGTTCAGTAAATACGGTGGTTTATTGAAGCCAGATGAAGGCCCACGAGCCAGATTAGAGGTGACGGGGATTTTTGTTTGTCACTTAGACTCGTTCTCGGAATCCGGGCGTCGATCGATGCACGGTAGCGTGCGATATTCCAACCGATCGACCAACCAATCGATAAGCATTAACACGGCACCACCGATGAGCCCGATACTGAGTTCTTTGAAGACTTATCTGAATCATCGTTTAATATAAGTAACAAGTATCTCCTTTTCGAGTTCCCGCACTTCGTAATACAGTCTATTACAAAACGCCAACATAATAAGTTGTGTGTTTTATTACACACGTTTGGTACAAACCAGTTTGTTACTATCCAATGTCATCGCGTTCGGTCATCGTTTCAAACGCGCGTTATACCATAACAATAATAATACGGAAGGATAAAAACCGCGATCGGAAGCCGAGTGACGAATGTGAGAAGCCGGGGTCAAGGCCCAAGGCTGCACCGAAATCTAGATAAAGAGATACGTGTCCCAAACCGTGGGAAGTGCCCAAAACGCCCGACACCGACACCACCCATAAAATCCCTTACGTAATTGTGGCAATTAAAACTTTTACGTTGTAACTGACACTTGTTTATTTTTTAATTTCCATACTTATTAGCTAGTGAAAATCTAGATCAGAGGTAGACACCTCTGCGTGGCAACTTTGCGAGCTAAGGAAATTAAATCGCAGTACTGAGTGACTTTGCTGCCTCACTGCTGCGGCAGTAGAAGTCCGCGAGAGTGGGGTACCCTGCAACCTTTGTAAGAATACATCACACATTAACCGTCAATGTAGCTTAGGTGTTCGATACTTCCTGCATCGGCGGCGATTGGTCGAGGAAGTGTACGCGCGTTTCCCCGAACAAGTCGGCCTTCTGAATGCCGTTTGTGGCTGCATCGCTTTATCTGATGTCAAATAAATCAGTGCAATGTTCTCTTTGTCTGTAATTTAGTTTCAAATGTTTCCTGAAATACTTCTAAATTGTTCTACAACACTTGTCTTAATGTCTTTGTTCCTTATTCTAGTTGTTAGAAAGAGAATTGCGACTCGATGGGTCCACTACTGCGCCGCATTAGAAATAAATCTTTAGTTAAGTGTGTGTATCGTAACACACGGTGCGTGTGTGTGTGCTAGTTTTTGATGTTTAATACGCGAGTACTGATTTTGATTATTACGTTATTTTCCTGGATTGGAGAAAATTATCCGTTGGCATATAAGTAACCGTGAACTATGCAAAAAGTCCTAAATAAATTAAATTTAAACAGGGCCCCAGGTAATATATAACTATAGCTTATTCTAAGCTAAACAAGGTTTTTACGTGAAGGTACATAAATGAGTGTGTCTATGAGCGTAGATATGTTTCTTGTGAAGTTTGTAATTAATTAGTAAGGAGAGTTATTACTAAAGGTCGCAACTTGGTCGGTAATTTATTTGTATCTATAAAAATTATTTAGATCAGTCTGGACATAGACGGGCCAGCTGAGTCGAGACACTATGCGAACCAAGCAGCGGAATTCCTTATAAAGTTCACACTGTAACTACTAGCAAAGCACTTGTGAAGTAATTCCACTAAACTCCCGATCTCGGCCATACAAGGAAGAACGCTGCCTCGAATGACAGCACACGTAATAAAATGAGGAACAGCCACGAAGCACGGCCCGGTCGTTACCGCTGTAAACACATGGCTCGCCGCGCGGCGCGCCTTATCTCGCACAATATCTGTCTATTGTTTGGACTCGATTCCCACGTGGCTGGTGGAACGACCTCCGCGCGAGGATCATGCCAGATTTGCATCTGATATGATGTTGATTGATACCTTAATGTTTTGATGTTTCTTTATAATGGTTCTTGGAGTATATTTCATTTATTGCGAGCTGTTATGTGATCCGTCGAGCAGCGATTACTTCTATAATAAAAAAATATATTTATTATAGAAGTATATATAGTTTTTATAATATAAAAATATAATATAAATAATAGTATTTTTTCACGTAAAAATTGCTTAAAAGATTATATTTACATACTAAATATATATTGATTCAAGCGTTAACAGTTTTTTTGAAAATACTATTCTACTAGACTTATACCTCTTAGTTCATTTACGTTGGTACCTCAATCTCACCTACTTCCGTAGCCAAACAGCAGTAATACAAGCCTCATTACTACCTATATTTCAGATTACAAGTCTAGATAGGCAGTAATAATATTATGTAATCAAACATACAAGCATTAGGTAGTAAGACGACGCGCTAGTAATATCTTTTTGATGCACGTTTGTTTGGGCTTTGGGTTTGCTGCGTATACTTCGTCATTATCAGCCATTGGAAGTCTACTGATGGATAGGACTCCCCAAGAAAGGGGGAATTTTGCCTATAATTGCGCGGGGCAAGCGTGTTGGCAATCGCAGAGCACAGCTTTTGCGATGGGGGAATTGCTGCCCAGCCTCATCCTGTTCATTTGAGCTACATTGATTCCGATGGATTTACCGCCATCTGTCGGTTCTGCTACCTTCGTTATTTAAGAACTTAGTATGTCATTATAGAATTAACACAAGTTTTTCACTAACTGTAATGAGCATTTTGTAAAATTGTGTTAAACGCAAAAGATGAATAACTTCTTACCCATTTGAACTCTGTTTGATGTACCGATAATTCTAAAAATCTCCCGTTTTGGGGTCGCTCTGCAGTTCTCTCGCTTACCAGTCAATCAATGTCAAAACACCTGAAGTTTGAATAGATTTCATCATTTTGTGAGTCATGAGACAGTGCAATAAACTTGACTCACTTGCGTATTCGCCAGTTATTTTAAAGTAAGTTATTCATACAGGACACAAAGCCATGCCTTACAATAGTGCGCACTTCATTTTTGTGCAACGGACATTTACATTGTACATGGTCCTCTATTTTCATTTTACAATTTTGTTGCGAATAATAATCATTTGTATTTCATAAACATTATAGATAACACCGACCTTTTACATGAGGTCTACCTCAGGTAAAAGGTCGTGCATAGGTACCGCACTCTCTCGTACTTCTACGGATAAAAAGCAGTATTCGCATTGCTATGTTCTGGTTCGAAGGGCAATAAAGTTACAGGGTAATGTGTCAAAATATCTTCCAGTCACAAGGTGGGGCCATGTGGTACCGGCAGAGTAGAATAGAACCTGTCTCTGTACTAGGTGTGGTAAAAGGCGACTGAAGTATCGGAACCGACTAATGGCGGTAGGTACATTTACTTAAGAAGCTGGAGATGGGCACTAGCATTCCCGTCGCAATGCTACGGTCTGCAATTGCTTACCCAGCGCAGCAATTATGGACAATTTCCCACTTTCTTGGGGAGGCCTGTCCTGCAGTTTCACGGTTGATATAATTATGATGATGATGATGACAACGCGCTAGAGATCATAAGATATTACAAGCGTCTATAGGCTACGGTGACGCCTACTATTAAGCGGTCAGTATGCTTGTTTGTCAACTTGGTTTAAATAAAAAAGAAACACCCATTTCTCAACAGTTACAATAGGAAAAAATCTTTTACCGTAAATGGTATTTGACCCCATCTTGGAGCTACGACTAACAAACCTTCAAAGCTAATGATTACTCACTACGTATATACATATTACTAATGTGCTAGATCCAAGCAACATTGAAAGGCCCGAAGGCGCAGATGGTAGTGATTCTATCTTCTGCGCCTAAGGTCGTTGGTTCAATCCCTACCAGGACAAATGTTTTTATGATGATATTTGCGTTTTTACTGTGTCTTGGTGTTGAATGTATGTACTTAAGAATATTTGAGATTCCTCTGTTAACTGAAGTCTGTAACATTCAGGCCGTTATATGAAATGTTGTGTGAATATTATTAAAAAAAAATTAAAAGTAAAGTAAAGGTATATAACATACGAGTATTGCTAGTACCCATGTGATATTGTGTGTAAAAAATAGTACAAACTAGATGAAATGGTGTGCCATCATAATCCGAACGCCGTTTTACTTTTCCGTGACTGTCCGAGGCAGCGACCACCACTACGGTTAATAAAACAAACACATGAAACTAGAATACCGCGCAAATAGAACTTCTTTAGTTAAAAACGGCGGGTTATTCAAATAAAGAATACGTCAGGTACGTCAAAGCCCATATTGGTAGTATCGAGGAGCGCGGCGCCGGCGAGGCAAACAAACCTAGTGGCTGCCGGAGTGAACGTTTCGTTATCTGCGACGAGGAAGCGCAGATATCGGCCGCGCACTGCTAGTCGTTTTCCTTTGTTTGTACTTGGTGGCGGGCGCGCACACGGGCGAGCGCGCACACGGTTGGGCTTGAGGTTTACTTGCCAGTTCGGTTCGTATTACCAAAGCAGTTTCATGTTGTTGCGCTTATAGAGTTTAGAAAAGATTTTTTTTCATTATTTGTACTGAAGTGACAGAAGAACAAATGTTACTAGGACGTAGTTACTTATAACTAATCCTGAGGTACGCGCAAAAAACACTAGTGTACCTAAGGTGTCGTAATGGGCGACTAAGGTACTAGGACTAAGGTATAGGTCATAACGGGCGTGGCAATTATGGGCAAATTTTCTCTTTCCATTTTGGGGAGACATGTGTCCAGCAGAAAATTTCCAATGCCTGGTAAGATGATGATAGCTATATTTTTTATATAGATAATATTTTTTACTTGATGTACAAAACCTCGCTAAAAAATTGAAGCAACAAATCAACATTATTTGTAAATATATAATGCAAGTAATCATTGGAAATGCTTCAAAATTCCGTATATTCCGAATTGAGCATTTTGTCTCAAGCATGCGCGAGAAGCGCAGCATTCTGGGCGCAGCGTTCTGGACGCAGCGTGCGCGCCGCCCGCCGACCGCCCGCCGACCGCCCGCCGACCGCCCGTGTGCTCGCACTCTAAGGCTCGTAAAGCTGGTGTATGAGGAAACGCCTTGGCGGTTGGCGTCACGGCACGCGCGCCAAGGACAACCTGCCAGCTAACGCGTGTGTGAAAGTGTACCTACCTACGAGCGACGTACGTCCCACCGAAATACGATTATTTACGTCCAAAACGCACAGCGTGAGAATACCACAGTTATTCTAACGGATAGCGAGTATTTAAATTATATTAGCTCTGGTTCATTTATTGGATACTAGCAGACACCTGCGGCTTCGTCTGCATACATGTGTGATGCGCATGTATTACTTTATTTTATAGTATTAACTACATCGCTATAAAGTTTAATATAAATCGTTGTGTAGTTTTATGTCAAACAGTAGAAAAAATGTTAACGTCCATTATTATAATTTTTCACGTCTGTATGTGATCGAGAGAGCGCAAACCGAGTGGGTCTTGCTATAATCTCGCCTTATGAGAAGGGAAGGCAAGTCGCGGATAACCAAATAAGGCATGTTTAGTTTAGCCTTTGAAATGTTTTCATGAACAAAAAGGTACTTCTAAGACAAAAATAAAATGTTTTCATTTTATATCCAGCAATATAACAAAAATAAATTAATTTATTAAAGTTTAATAAAAAATACTACAACCTCAATTTTTCTGAGGACACACATGTCCATACTTCTTCGGGAAAATCTGTTGTTTTTTTTTAAATTTTATCTTAATATTATCTTAAGCTTCGTTATTGAAGATGATACATATTAGCGTGTATCTGATGTTGTTTACATATCGCGACGAGTAAGACCAACGCATACCACACTGAATGATATATATAATTAAATATACCATTATTTCCCGCGCTGGCTCTACAATATAAGCTAGAGGTACGAGTGGAAACAGCCAGCCCGTAAATCAGCTAGATCGACTTCCTAATGTCGCGCCGTCGTGACACCGATACCTGTTCTTTACTGCGATTATTTCATTACATTTATGGTATATTAATGTTTTCTAGAACTTTTATAAACAATCAAAAGGTGAACACATCTAAACAATGGAAAGGCCATCTAGGGATATGTTTAATCTCAATTTTTATATAAAAACCGGCATCCGGTCCGCATAATGGCGAGCGTTACCTTAGTCTGGAGAAGCCGTCGAGTAGATTTCGTGACACCTTACGCTCAAAAACTAAATAAGTCTCGATTATTTAATTTTTCAGCATAACTTTCCCTTAATATTACTGTTATTTTATATTATTTTCCTTATTAGCATAAGTACCATCGTATAATTTTAATATTTAAACCTAAAACTATTTCAAAATAGCATTCAAACACAATGTTTAGTTCTATGAATAAATCTAATAATATATTTAACTAAGTAGGTAATTCATTAAAAATAAATAACAATAATAATGTATCATATTATTGGCGCGTTCACTAGTATTCCTGTGTTTTACGCCAAAGGTCGAAGCATCGATCACTACCCAAGACAAATTTATATGATATGATCAATATTTGTGTTTGCTCTGGATCTGGGTGTAAAATATGTATATAAGTATTATATTCGTGATTCCTCTGTGACGTTCGACACAAGCACTTTAAGCGACTTATCTTGAAGTCAAATTCATGTATAAGATGTTGTAGCAATCTATTTAATTATAATAAGCAAATGAATAATTTGATTTGGAATATCAAACTCGGATTTCTTCTTTTAAGTAAAAAAAGAAATTCGATGTTCAACACGCCATTCGTTTCACATAGGCCATTCATTTAATTATATTACTTCGGATGAAATATACAAATTGCCTCGTTTTACGGAACGAGAAAAGTTAGAGATCGACATAATTATGTCAACCTGAGGTATATGGCAGCGAAATAAGCTGATATATGTGAATAGTGGGCCCGGACAGATTTATGGCGATGGGAGTCGTTAATATTCCGCCTGTTAATTTAGGCTCGAAAGTTTCTCACTTCACCGGCACATTCCGAGTGCCTCAAAAAGTTATGTTTATTTTTATTGAACGGTGGAATATTTTTGTCAAACTAGATACACTAATAAAGATCCGCGTGACCGTATATAATGGTTAATGGCCACCGCGACCTCCTGAGCCACTTGGCCAGAGGTCACGCGGACTCAGATTTCCAATATTTGCTATGGGGGCCACAGTTTACGTCAAATTTGGGTGGATTTATGTGAACATCGCCAATGCATTTAGTTGCAATTAAAATTTGCGAGACCGGTTTCTGAATTGATATAATAATGGATGTAACAAAACTTTAGACATGTCGGGACCATTAGCGTTATTTTGTTCATTAGTTTAAGAGGTGGAATTATTGCCATTCGCTAGATTGCAAAGGCGATAATTAAATGAAAGTTTTATATCAACAGGCCGCAAAGTAGGATAGCACCTCCCCCTGTACCAGGCGTCGTAAGAGGCTACTAAGGTATCAGAACCGACAACTGGCAATATTTCCACCTGCAACAGTATAGCTTAAGTGTATAGGGTGATGAGCAGCAGTATCACCGTCGGGAAAGCCGCGCGAAAGGCCTATGTCCAGTAGCGATCTTCCAATGGCTGATATGAGGACGATTATTATACCAACAAATATTACAATATCCTTCTACAAATAAAATAAATAAATTCACAGTACAAAATAACAACCAGGGCATGTTTTTACTTAACCTGCTGAATATAAGCGGAGATATCACGATTGTCCAATATGGTACGGTAAAGGACAATGATTAGAATTACTAAGTCTTGAAAAATCTTGCCATGATAGGTTTATCTTAACGAGGAAAAATAAATAAATATATTTAATTTCACTAAAATAGTCTGATTTTAATAAGGTAACTCATAATTGTAAATGAAATAAAATATAGAGTCTGAAATAAGATCAGATATTAGATTTAATTCTACAAGTATTCATGTGGATAATAATAATAAATTTATTCAAAAACAGTCACATATTTCGATTACAACTCTGAAGCTTGCGTTAGTTAGAATGTGTGTTTCAGGCTCGGACTTGCCAAACCATTGATTCAGTACAATTTTGTAACTAATTAATTTAAAAAAATGCCAATAAAAAAATAAAGGTTTTAAATGGCAAATAAGAATATACAAAATTGCTTAATATGAAAAACTAAAAAGTAATAAATATAGTTATAGAGTTTTGTGACAGAATGCTACTTGCACGTAATTTAGTTTACGACAAAAAATTCATAAAATAAATCAAACTCCACAAATAGAATCCCTATTTCCTCAACGTGATTTCTGGTGTTATTACTGGGAGAGATAAAAGTCAAACAAAAAGTAGCTACAGATGTATTTTTATTTTTTTAAATGGTCTCAATTAGAAATATTCAGTCGGGCAATAATTAAAACACTTCTTTGGTACGTTTAGTATTTTATATAAATAAATTGAACTTTATTTAGTTGGTACTGGGCACAGGCTAAATTAAAAACTATTTGAATTCTACACTATGGCTTTGTTACTAAATCACGTTAACTTTATTCATTAGCTTATATTTGAAGACTATCTAACCCAGGAATGTTCTCTAAGGACATTCCCACCTAAGAATTTACAAACGCAACAAATACATTTTACGTTCTTAAATATAATGATAGTTTGTGAAGTTCCACACTGATATCGAGCGTGTGTTCGCCGGGCTGCGTTGTTTTCCGCGAGCCTAATTCTTTATGTTTCCGGGACGATAAGCAGTTTTGAAATATAGGTGTTTTAGAGCCGCTTCGTTATTGTTATCTTGGTCCGTGACGCGAGTCCGTCGTATGAATAGCCTATTTGATACTAATTACATTTATCTGCACCAAAATTAGACACTTTTTGTTTAGTTTCACATCCAAAACTGGCTTCGCTCTATCATAGGAGGTAGCTGTTCTGTTCTTATTATGTAACTTCTTAATTTGCGCTGAATTGTAGAACTTATATACAAACTTTACGGCCCCTTTTTACCCCTATGATTTTTGAAAACATGTTTTACACGTGTTACTTGATTTTTAATAAAAAACCTTTATACTGAATTTCATTCCAATAACTTCAAACACAGCAGTTTCATACTAACTTTGCACCCCCGTTTTACTCCGATGGGGGTGAAAATCTCTTCTTAGTGCTACCCTCTTAGTGATATAAAAGGAATCTATTAATAAAATATACTTAACACTTTACATCAAATATATGCAGACTTAATCGAGGTTGCTAGTGATTTCTTTGATTTCTGAATATTTAGCTATTTAGATTTAATTCTACGTAAAAGTTGTGTAATGCAACAATTCACACATCTCATGTATTGATCTGAGTCCGAGATAAGCGCTTAAAGCTAGCTTTTTATTAAAGTCTAATACTTAAAACTTACATATAGCACACAGAAAAAACACAAATATTCATCATATATTTATTTGTCCCGGATCGGAATCGACCCCACGACCTTCGGGTGCAAGATAGGTTCACTACGATTTGTGTCATCCGGCCCAGTCAAACTTTATATATTTATTTTATTCTGTTAGATCGACGAACATTTATTAGTCGACAAACAAACATTGCATAGAAAGCAGTCAGGGTGATAGGTGATAGGTACATGGTACTGATGTCTCTAGACGCTCGTAATATCACTACGATATTACGAGCGCGTTGCCAGCTGACTTAAAGATATTTTGATACATTGTCCAGTAATTTCACTGCCTCTCACCCTCCAATCCGAAACACAGCAATGTGAACATTGCTGTGTTGGCTGTGAGGTACCAATGCAGACGACCTTGTATGTGGTCTAACATTTGTGGACTCACTACACAGTAATGAGGTTTTAAAGTGTGGAATAAAGTTAAGTTAACTCCATTAGATTTGAGATTTTCTTTACAACACAAAATATACGTGTCTGATTGTTTTAGGTGATTGTCGGTTGTAAGCGAGATTTGAGGTCCGTAAGGAGGGCGTGCTGGCTCCGGCGCGTTTATGGCCCGTGACCGGCAACAGTTACTGCGGATACAGCGGAGCCTCCGAACATGTACACCGTTTTAGGGATCCTCGTATATACCTACACCTCGTAACGCGTAGATGTGGTCTAGTGTAAAACATGGTTGAAGTAACGAATTACTGAGTAATGCGACATGGTACTTTCGGATCACAAGGTTGACGACACGCTATTTTGAGCTACAGAGCCTTTGGTGCATAGAAAAGCGCCATCAAACTCGTGAAGAGTAAAACTAACGATACAATATCTGTATCAAAAAAGAAAACATTATATAACACTACCTAGTTAGTCCATACATAAATATTCTATTCAAATATGACGATTCTTTTGCCAAAAAAGTAATGAGAAATGATATATACTTTAACGAATGTCAAATTTATCCGGTAGATTCAAAGAAATTTATTTCAAGTTTTACTAAGTTTGAGTAGAATTTACTGTGTATGTAAGTCATATTTTAAGTTTATATTTTACTAAATTTAAAAGCAACAGAACCTTGTCGCTGCCTTCCCCGTCCCCCTCTTCGCTGTTCACTCACGACTTTTTTTACAATCTAAAGAAAGCCAAGTAGTTTTTTGCTATACGATAATTATTGCAATAGTCCAGTGATCGTGTGACAAGCGATATTATCGGGTTTTTTTAACGAAAGTGCACCGTAAAAAGTAACGCTTGGTTGTAAATTCAATAGTGGACGAGCCAGTTTGAATGTCACTGATCAACACATTTTTTTTTATTTAAGTGACGAAATTGCGTGACTCGAAGTAATGCAATACAAACTGTATGAAGTACAATTTAGGGAAACAAATCTTTGAAAAAAAATTGAAGTACTCGTAATTTTCGGAACTGTGCTAAATGTTAAGGAAATATTTTTTATACATAAATCTGTGAAATGCCGTGAAGTACCGGTAGAGTAGAATATTACCTCCACCTGTACTGCACAAATGGTGGTATATCCATCTGTAACAATGCAGCTTAAATGCATAGGGCAGCTGCCCTCTGCGATTGCTAACACGCTTGCCCAGCGCATCAATAATGGATAAATTTCCCCCTTTCTTTGGGAGGCCTATGTCCAGCAGTGGACTTCCAATGGCTGGTATGATGAATGTGTGAAGATTAGTTTGGCTATCCTTTTGTCATTTTAGTTTCTTGAACATCCATTAGTTTTTCTTCTTAGAAAAACTGTAAAGCCGTATATATTCGATGTTCGATGATGTTTAATATTACAATATCCAAGATTACAGTACACATATCCAAAATTAAAGTATATTGATTTTTGTTTTCATCCCTACTAATATAATAAATTTGAAAGTAACTCTGTCTGTCTGTCTGTTACGCTTTCCCGCTTAAACTTCTCAACCGATCTCGATGAAATTTGGCACAGACAATTTTTTAACCCTGAGAAAGCTATATTTTTATTAGAAATAAGGGATCAAAAAGGGGGATGAAAAGCTGTATGGAAGTATCGCTATTTTTTGGACTAGAAATTTGAAACTTATTTTCCAGGCCATTGATTCAATATAAATAAACATGGCATTTAAAGTTTGTATAAGTTAAGGTAAAGAGGTATGGTACCCAAAAAAACTATTCCACGTGGTCGAAGTCGCGGGCACAGCTAGTTTATCATAAACGAATTTAACACTAGCGTGTTCACCAGTTCTCCTAGTATACCTTTCACATGTCTTTGTAACTTTAACTTATAACTTTATACATTCAAGATGTTTGACTTGTATATTATTACCACATGTATGTTCAAGATAGCAATTATGTATACATGCTATGTGCATTACGTACGTATGCTATAACACACATAAATGTAAAATAGAACCAAGTACCAGAAGACACGGTAAGCAAAGTACAATCTTTGTAGGTACACTATGACGAAGCTGTCAATTTGACAAGTAATCCTTAAGGAAGACCATCAATGCCGACACTTGGCTGTAAAAGGCTTATAAAGCCCGCGTAAAGGATGCACTGTCGGCTGCTAGCCGGCGCGGCTTAGGACCGGGGTCGGCCATCAAGCGGGATGTTCCCAACAATGGCAGCGCCCTATAACTTTCACACACGTCGATATACGAATTTTTTGTAGGATATGACTTAGACTTTAGTGGAAAACAGTAGAAAGTAGTATTCTTGTTTTTAGTATATTACTATCTAAAGATTATTGCTGTGAAAACATCGATCCACAGCAATCTAAATTGAATAAAATTCACAGACTTGAATAGTTTTACTGCAGACAAGAAAGGGACTCTTGATTTTTTTACGAAGGCCCTATTTGCTTATTTATTTGTCAAATATGCTAGTAGTTAACAGAAAGACCAAGTTGTGATCACACAAGCTTTGTGTTAACACTAATCTTACATAAAAGTTTAAAAAAATACATAATAATATGAAAATACCAATAAAACAGACTTTCACACAATTATCGAAAACATATACTTAATTAAATGTCAAAGTCTTAAATATTAAAAGTCCTTAAAGGGCTGCGACCTGTGCTGTCTTAGAAAATTACTACCTCCATACCGACGAAATATCTTGACTCGTTGATTTAGGTTGAAAAAAATATTTTACAGATGTAGGTAAACTCAGTGAAGTAATTTCTTTTGGGAAATCTAAAACAAAATAGTTCTATTGTAAGATCGGTGCAATCATATATAAGTTACAAAAGGCGGACCTCATACAAACATTATCTGCACTGGTACTTCATTCTTGCCTATTTGTACCGCCAAATAGCAGTGTTTGCATATTGGCGTCTCGGTTTGAAAGGTGAGAGGCGATGAAATTACTGAATAATATAACACAATACCAAAGCAAAGCGCTTGTGACTTCTGCAGTAACGGTATGCTGTGAGTCTAATAAAAAATATGATGAAAGTGAACTGTGAAATAATTACAAATCACGGACAACCTTGAAATTTTTGTTACTATGTCTATTTGATTAACTTAATTTCATTGAGAATAAATGCACAAGTTTTCTTTGAAATTACTAAATAGGCCCAGAAAACATCTATGTTCAGTATACCGCATTGAATGTTATAATATCTATCCGTTCTTAGCTCTGGGGACGCAATATTGCAAACACCCTTATAAACCTCTAACAATGCACGCCGGGCAGATCCCAATGTCATAACAGTGATCGATCAGTCGCCCGTCATTCTGTCCAAACCTCGACCCAAAGCGACACCCAGCCGCACTACCCCATAACATTTATAAAGCTAGCAACACAGTGTTTGCAGCTGGAAAACGGTAAAGCTGGATGTAATTAAAAAGTGATCTTTCTCCTACGGTTCAAAATGGTTGGATATTCGGATATTTAGCCCCTTTGAAGGCGCTGTCAGTTTTATAAATGAAGTGACGATGGCAGCGGTTAGCAGTTATTGATTTTGGATGTCTTTATAACCTTTGGTGATGATCCTTTTCATGTTATGATAAATAATAACTGCATTTTTCATCATTGTCAATCATCCGCCAGTCTATTGTCAATGGAAATGATTTAATATATCTTTTATTTATTATTTTAGATAAACAGCCAGGAGCCGGCAACGCTGCGTCCATCTAGGTCATTCAGGATCGTGTTCCAGGTTGCATATAACAGGTTCTATGGAAATATATTGGGAAAAACTAATTCTCTATCTCTTGCAGGTACGTTGTTTGGCTGATATGATGAAAATGTCGAGATATAGTAAGATCCACTTGCCAAACTATCATGTAACATGACCTCAAACAAAAACGTTTCCTCCTTTCTATTCTAAACAAACCCAGGTGGGAGAAGTAGGTTATCAGTTACTGACCTCATTCTGACATCTGTGCTGGAATTAAATCTAAGCTTTTGAATCTAGCAGTAGGTATAGATATGAACCTGTTCAATCACTCATCGGCCGGCACATGTCGCAGTGATGTATCACGCGGCCGAACGGCGTATGTCGCTTGCGCCTGCGTCTGCGCCGATAGTGTCGTGACACGTCTCACCGTGATCGATATGCACAATCAGACCGGCTTGTTTAATTAACAATAACTGACTGTATGTATATACTTAGGATCAGCAGCTAGTTTTCTGTTTCATATTCATTTTCTGAAAATATTAGATTATTAGAGTGTTTTGAATGTATATTCATTTATGATAGAGCTAAGAGATCCTTTTTAATAAACCCTTCAATATTTAAAAGCACACGCTAGTGTCACACATATGAAAAGACTATACATTTGTTAGGCTTTCCCAGCCTAATCGTTTTATGGAAAGATCAAATTTTGATGTGAATGCCTTGAACAGTATTCCGTGTTTGCGGGACATGATTTCGAGTCCACAGTAGTTTTAAAGTTTTCTGGTCTAGTAGTCAGCCAGGGCTGGCTAGGTCATGCTAGTGACATCCATACAAATTTTCAATGTTTAAAGGCCTTAGCAGTCGTCGTAGAACGTCACCGTTAGAAATAGGTCTCTCCAAGGAAGGGCGTATTTTGCCCATGATTACCGCATTGGGCAAGCGTGATCGCAATTGCGAGGCGATGCTTCCCATCAAATTTCTGGCCTGTAGTTTATGGTTTATTTTCTTTGGTTAATTCATATTTATAATGATGGTTCATGATGGTTGATAAAAGAAAAAAATCAACTGAAAAATATAAGTAATGATTGATTGATAAATTAATTAGAGAGTAGAAAATATTTCCAAGCAACAGTCTGTATGTTCCGGTACCTTGTCACCTCTCAGGGTACAAAAGGAGGTATTATTTTCCTCTGGTCCACATATATTACTCCATTATTATTTCGAGATTCCGAATCAGTTTTTTGATAATAAGATCATGCAGTAAATTGTTCTAAATGTATTAAAACTATTTATTTAGTTGTATTGATATTACTAATTATTGCTCAAAGATCTTTACGAACTATCATGCCCGTATATTGACACATGTTCGGTCGTGTATTCAACCTGTCCCAAGAACAACAAGTTGTCGCGCCGGTACTTAGCCGCCATCTGAGGGGCCATCAATTAGGTGACAGTACTTACGAGCTCGTCGTGCGTCGGATTAGCGTGCGGCGACGCGTCGCGCGACGCCGGCAGGTGTCGCCTGTCTTGGACAGAACACGCTGTCAATCTTCGGTTCAAGGGAAACGTAAATGGATCAATACTTTCAGTTGGACACGGAATGGTTTTACATTCAACTGTTTGTGTTGAAATATAGTCTAATGTTATATTACTTTTTTAAAAGACGATAACAGTATTTATACTTAAGCAGTTTTATTTCATAATGATAATCCGGTAAAGATTTTACAATAAATATAAACACAACCTCTCATACATTGCCTTAACTCCGAGATAAGTAGTTTGAAGCACGTTACTGACATCAGACAGCGGAGATATCACAAACATACTACTTAAATACATATTTGCCAGGGGCATATAAAAAACACAAATCATAAAAAAAATTCCCTGGCTGGGGGTCGAACCCACGACCTTTGGCGCACATGATAGGATCGCTACCATCTGTATCATCGGGCCCGTCATATTGGTATCATTTTAGCATGTAAGTTAATTCAATGATGTTTATTATCGTTTTAATTGCCAGGAACCAATTTTTGGACATACGTGGGCCTCCCCAAAAATTTTCTTGTAAGTCAGAGGTTTCGTTGCTCGATTATAGGCAAAAAAGCACACATTATGCAAGGGTGGTGGCTAGCAGAGCGTAAATACTTAAACAAAACGCTTCTGTCTATCCCTCTATATCCAATAAGTATACCCTGTAATAGTTCCAAAGTTACCACTTAATATACTTGGTAAAGATTCAATTGAGAGGTAAGTACCTCCCGTACTTACCTCTCAATGAGTCTTATAGATGTATGTAGGTAAAGCTGTGAGTTACCGGTAGAATAGTACCTCTCACTGCACCAGGTGTCGTAAGAGGGGATTAATGTACCAGAACCGACAGATAGTGGTATATCCATCCAGAACAGTGCAGATCAAATGCACAGGCAATCGCACAAGTCGAATCAACAAATCACAGCATCGCAGCATCGGCAATTATGGGCCTAAAACCATATTTTTTGGGAGGTTTATGTCCAGCAGTGGACTTCAAGTGGCTGGCATGTTAATGATAAGTATTTCCGTGTCATTTGCAGTACTATATTTATTATTATCATAAAATTTGTATATATAAATGAAATGTCACGAGTGTAAAGTCGTGAGTGTTGTATGACTATTTGCTGATTGGTGATGTGATTAGTCTACCTGAGCAGCAGGGGGATGCTTATCAGTCAATATTTATAGTGGATACAATGCCAATGGGCCCGTAAATCAAACGTTAAGTAAACAATCCCGCTAAATACCAGTCGAGATTCGCAGCGTGATGTTCCGTCACGAGCGGCACTGTTCGCTTAATAAATCAAATAAATTAATAATAACATAAATAAAGCATTTGTCATAATTTGACGTTCATCTGCTTTTATAATCCTCTAACTAATGTTATGCTAACAAAATAGTCATTATATATAATAAAATCTAGAATAAATCTAATAAAAGAAAAATAGTTATATTGTGATGATCGTCGAATTAAAAGAATACCGAAAATGCTTTCGGAGTAAAAAACCTGCGTTGAGACATCATTTTTTTGCATCCAAAAAGGCTCCGAGTTATGGTCACATTTGCTTGCTGTTATTTCAATAGCTATTGGAATAAAAGTATATGACTTGATACTGTACTTTCTTTTAAATTTAATTTTTATCAATTTTATCTGCACCAGCGTTATCTGAAGCTGAAATCTTGCATGAAGTAACAAAAAAATAAATTATTCTACAGGAAGTCTACACTGAAGCAGAAAGAAAAGGAACTCTTGTATAAATGAGGGCTTTTTTATAACATCAAGTAGTTTCCAGATTATATATTCCACAGGCAAGGGGAGGTGTCGTAAGAGGCGACCGAGGTACCGATTCCAACAGTTGGCGGTATGTCCACCCAAAGCTCAAATACAAACAGGGTGCGAATGGGCAGGATTTCCGTTACAAAGCTACGCTCTGCGATTGTTACACTTGGCCAGCGCGACAATTATCGGCAGGTTTTCCATTCCTTGGCGAGGCCTACGTCCAACTGAGGGCGTTTTGCAGCTGCTGTGTTGATTTAACAGGACAATTATATATTATTTCTTGTAATGATAATGATTTTATGCTCAAATTATAAGCAAGCCTACATCCAAGATGGAAATGTCATGGTATGATACTTAAAAGATATGAATCAATAAAATCAATCTTTATTACTTTGTTAGGTTTTATTAACGATTGAGTATAGAAATTGACAAGGCCTATATTATTTTCTGATTCTGATGGATTCTGTCCTAGTGTAATCTTTTGCGTGAGCTCGTACAATGTAAGTGGACCTAGGTGTGGTTACATTCAATAAATGATCTCTGGCTGTGTAGGCAGCGCGCGTCTGAGCGAGATGTCACATTCTAGGGTGCGGCCCAAGGCGATCTCCTGCCGGCCCCTATTATGTATCCTATCAACGTGTACACACTCACCATAGATGATTTAAAGTATTTAATAACTATCCAGCTGTACCATCACTCGTTTCATTATGTCTGCCTTAATGATAATGTCTGTAAGAGCTGATAATTGCCTGATGAGGGTTTTATACCACCCAGGTGGTATTAACTCATTAAGATACGTGGAAGCATGGAAAGCGTATACAGTATACAGCCCTTTATCATTATTTCCAATAATTATCATGTTAATATACTCGCAGTCTTAGTTTATTTAAAGAAAAAGTAAATAGAAACTCAACGTGCACTACAATTTTTAAGATGACAGAAATCGAAAAGAAATCCTGTTTTAAAGCCTAAGAAGTATAGTTTAGTACCTTTTTTGTACTAGTCTAGGTCGACAAACAAGCATGCAGTCCGCGACATAGTAACCGATACTGCAGCCTATAGACGCTCGTAATATCACAGGGATATCACTAATGTGTTTTTACCCACTAAATTGACTGTATCTTTCGTCCTTCACCGGATGATGCAGATGAATTTCGATGAGGTCTACATTTTATACATCACGGTACAAATCATATAAGAACAACTACAGGACTCTTACAAAGTTTCATCAATTTTGGTACCAAAAAAATGGCCATGAAAAAAGATATTGTACCTACGCGATGCGTGCCTACTCCGAAGTTAATTTGATATTAATTGCTGAAAAAAAATCGCTAACTTTGTAGCAAACAGTCGATACGTAATTGAGGCCCAGACACTATATCAACACAAACTACATTGTAGAGGATTAGCCTTCACTGCCGTATAACTTAATCTTACTGGCAGATTAAGGAAACAAATTAGCCTAGGAATTACCAGAGATACGGCGAGGCGCTGCGGACTGCGTTGCAGATCGATCGAGCACGAGTCCAATACATGACATCACTAGATACCTCAGGACACCTGGCATATAGGCATCTGGGTCGTCAACAGTTTATATTTACTTATCACTATGAATATTTTGACAACAGTATACCGGTATATAAACTTTATTTAATATTGTTTTTGTTATGAACTGAACTTTTAGTATTATTTAATATCTCAATATTTGTATTTGGAAATAGGTCACGACCGTCATGTAGATTTTAGTAGATATCAGTTATTATATGTGAAATGAAAAAGAAAAAAAAATGTGAAAACGTTGCACGTATATCGAAACTCGTTACATGAGGTAGATCTCATACTAAAAGTCACTTACATTGGCATCTCACTCTCATCTATTTCTACTGCCAAATAGCAGAGTTCGCATTACTGTGTTCCGGTCTGAAGGGTGAGAGGTGAGAGAGTGAATTTATTTGGTAATATGGCAAAATATCCTCAAGTCATAAGGTTGGCAGTGCGTTAATGACGCTTACTAGCACACGGACTGTATGCTAACTTGTCGACTGGTCTCATATAAAAAAAACTCACAGGCACAGTATAATAATAATCTAAATATCGATTAATATAAACCATTGTGTATTATGTGAAATATTATATAAAATGTAATTAAATGTATAACATACTGCGCTATAAATATTTCAGTAGCTGTGATCGCGCGTTGATGTCTATTTCAGGCAACTGGGGTAGTGCTTCGTAGCATTCACTGCTTGGTGCATGAAAGTTTAATCCGTGACGATGTGATTTGGTAGAAATTCAAATAATATTTTAATGAACGTTCAGTGTATTTATTAATTATATTTTCTATCACATATCTTCCTTCAGTGAAAGACACCATCGACGAATCCCAGGGACAACTGTAAATACAACTCTGCTACAAATTTAGTACTGGTTGTAGAGAGTGCACCTCAAAGCCTAATGCTAAATTATTATAATTACTATCTACAACGATAGGTTTGTGTTAGGATGTATTTGAAATATCTTAACTGTGTTTTTATGAAACGCAGTACGTGAATTGAACCTTGTGCGAGAATCGAAAAAGTAATAACAAATTTTATTCAAAAGATCCTTGGACAGAAACTTACCAACGATATTCGAAACTTGCAGCAGCAATAGGGTGCGTGCGATTAACATGAAGAATCCGGTGATATATTACATTGAGCCTTCATCTAGATACCCAGGAGTTTGTATTTTAGCTCGAGGTATTTAAAACATTGTAACTGTACCTTTGAAGTTAGAAGGCGAACTGGGTATTAAAATAGGCTGGTTTATGCACCACACCCTAGAGTTTATTAATAATCAGTATTCATTGAAGAGTTTTTATTTACGATATTTTTTTGTTTGATTGCAGTTCATTATACAATAGAAAAAGATTGTGCATCAGTGTTGCAAACACAGCAGGGTGTATTGTGTGAATATATCGACAGAATTGACAATGTTGAGACATGTTTGTGGATAATCTTAATGACTACGACGGGTATCTCTATGTTGTGCGCGAGAGTCGAAGGTTTGATCACCCATGACCCAGGAATATTTATGTTTATTCTGTATCTGTGTATCTTATAATTTGTATTTAAATGTTATATTTGTAATTTCTTTTTTGTCCGGAACTTTAAATGCCTTATCACGGAAATCTCATAAAGGTCGCCTGCATTGATACCTCACTCTCACCAATTTCTACCGCCAAATAGCAGCATTCGCATCGCTGTGTTTTGGTTCAAAGGGTGAGAGAGGCTGTGAAATTACTGGGTAAATGTGACATTGTATCTTCAGTTCACTGGGATAGCGACTCGCTAGTCATATTCTTGCGGTGACTAGAATGTCTGAAGGCTGCGGTCACGTTTACTTTCAAGCGGACGGTGTGCTTGTTCGCTGAATACATATTCAGCGATACATGTAGTGAGCTCATATGTCAAGAATATTGGATAGTAGTTAACTTCTACAACATAGAAATGTGCCTCTAAATTTGGTATCATCAATATATTGATGTCCACTACAGTAGTTAATTCAATGTGTAATTATAATAGTAATGTCATTCAAATCGTATATAAAACACTTGCGTGTGTGCTACGTAGTTCTGGGTATAATTATAACAGAAAATTCCATGATAAATGTTTACTTCTTTATAAAACAGCTCTCGAGCACGTGTCGGTGGAGACCAGATGTAGTTAGTACCGGCAGTAGTAATGATAACCAAATATTGTTTCATATAAAATATTGATTATTTTATCTAACGTTATCAAGCAAGACATAAATCAAGAGAGACAATCTCATATCCATGGGCCGGCCCCAGATAGACACGGGCCGCGATAATCATGGCCGTATGAATATTAAACTGGTTCTATGCATATTGCAACCATTTAAGCGTTACAGCCACTTCCTGGCAAAAAACTTATGATTATTGGTAACAAATCTTAAAGCTCAATTACTCTATAATTGTAGGCCTATAAGCCGCAATTTGTTTTCAGCCTTCACTGTACAATTATATGGATTAGGCTTCGTATTGATATGTTTGCAAGCATCGATCAGATTTATGGTGACCAAAACTACCGAATGCCGTGTTAAAACTGTGCCTTAATTGCTGATTAAATGCTGTGGTGATTGAAGGCAGTCAGCGCTAGATTGTGATTTTAGTTTTATCGATAAACTAATTCTCATTCAAGATATATTTATCACTAGATTTTGAACCTTAGCCCGTTTGGTGTAAGAGTGAAAACAACAACATAAAAATTGATACAGAAATATCTAACTAGTTATATAAATATTTTTAAAATTTTCATAGAATAGGTGGGCTTTAATAGTTTCCAATAATTATAACACGGCTTAGATTTAAATTATTTTTGTTGCTAAAGGTTAAGGTTGATACGAGCGCGTAAATGTAAGACGGCAAATATAATTTCTACCGACCTTAATTTGCTAGTAACTTACAGTCAACTTACAATATCGTAACAGTACATAGTTGCGGTACTTTAACAAATTTAGGATAAAGCTCTCTCTGCAAAAAATCTAGTAAAATAATAATGAAAATATTATATTAAAATTTCCCCATGATCAAAAGTTCACATCGAAGCCTACAATAACAAAAAGCACTACCTACTATTGAAAACATGTTTTAAATGTCGACCCGATAGATGTTGCAGGATAACATCTATCTTAACTATGTATGTTTATCATGAAAGCAATATTGCACCTAAAAATTAAGATATACAATAACCTTTCACTCGAGAAGCAAACATTTATTATAAACGATTTCATATTGCAGGAGCTCATCCCGGACAAACATCGTGACAAGTTTTTTTATATATAGACAGCCTGTAAGTAAACCAGCATAAATAAAAAAATAAAATAAAAACAGTATTTTTTTCCTGTTCATATTAACAAGAAGCCTACATTCAACTTAAATCGAACGTTAGTCACTTGAGGCTTAAGGGTCGTTAGTATACAAGAGACGACCTATTTGTCTAACGATCATACCATAAAATTGAGAACTTTGACCCACAATTACTATTCTTGACATGCGGGGTGGCAATCGCAAACCATAACTAGATTTGCATTTGATCTACGCTGTTCTGGATAGATACACCGCCATCTATTTGATTCGGTATCTCAGCCACCTCTTACGGTACCTGTTACACAGGTACTATTTCACTCTGTCTGTATAACTAAAGTTTATCACCGAAAGTTTAATAGTGCTTGAGGTATATTAAAAAAAATTGATTATTAATTATCAGTCAGCTTATACTTTTATGTAATCATAACTCCTGCTTCGCTCCCCGGCAAGGAAGTTGCCAGTTGGAAGGAAGTGCCTCTGACGCACTGATTGCTCTCTATTTGCAGCGCTAATGCGGATGCACCCTGACAGTAATGTGGCCCGTTTTGTCAGTTCTCGTGTTATTAAGCCGAGTTGTTGCATTAACATGCATGCTTATCATGGACTCGATTAAGTCACAAGATTACTAGAAAATAGATATAAACTCAATATACATTGATTTAATACAAGTTGTATATGATTTTAATTAAGATTGAAATTGGTATTTTAGCCATTTAACTTAAATATGTCCACTTGGTTAGTGTCATGATAGTTGTCTTGCTACTGGCAGGACAGGGGTTGGATCCGAGCTTAAAATTAAATTTAAAAGCTTAAAAAATTTTACAAATAATTACTGTAATAACTAGTATTAAAGTAATTATTTGTAGATTTTATTTATCAGGGGGATTTCTTAACAAATAATTACGATAGTGTTTCAAACACATAGACAAGTATAAAACCACTTTGAAATTGATTTTATCATTTCATCATTAGAGTCTTTAATCATAAAAAAAATCTCGGTAATATCAATGTTTAGCTCGGAGCTAACCCTTGTCCTGCCAGTAGCAAGACATCAATCTCAACACTAATCAAGTGGACATATTTAAGTTGAATGGCTAAAATACCAATTAATATTCAATCAACATTAAGAGATATCAAATTTATTATGTGAAATTAATTCACTCTTTGTCATTTCAATTACAAAGCGCCTTCCTTTTGATTAAAATGACAAAATGGAATTATAGAACCACTTAACCACGGCACTAATGAGATCAAAAATTATTCGAAGCATTTAGCCGCGTTCAACAATGAATTAAATTAATAGCGGGCCCTGCTAATTTATAGTTTCTATTCCTTATCTGAGTTGGAACTGTAAACGATAACTCACGCGTACCGTTACCCGAAAGCCGTGTTTTTGAGTTAATTAAAAAAAACTACACCGAAAAAAGTACGGACGCAGAAGCAAGAGGCGTGTAAAAAGTTATGAACGCGTCATGCGCGCGCGCAACCGGGTCGCGCGCAGAGACGCAGCATTATTATTTTCACCTATGATAATGGACAGTGTTAATACCATGCACCGGACGAATACGGGAGGGACACGACATCTAGAGAGGCGATGAAAGATGCAGATAAGATAGGGTAGAAAGGCACAGCCACTGATACGTTCCAACGTTGTTATTAAGCGGAGTTTCTGTGTGCAATTTCAGAATCAACAACGCGTTTACCTGAGCTGTCTGACACTAGGATAGCGCGCGGAGAAAGTTAGCGTCTAGCTTCAGAAATGAATAATGGAAGACATTTTTTATTTTGATACTTTTATCCACTTTTGT
Organism: Heortia vitessoides; assembly: GCA_020976665.1. Taxonomy (NCBI): domain Eukaryota; kingdom Metazoa; phylum Arthropoda; class Insecta; order Lepidoptera; family Crambidae; genus Heortia; species Heortia vitessoides. Next base: position 19,931,556 of record JACJUM010002819.1, on the reverse strand, counting down.
ATATTGTAATTTGTGGCACAGTGAACAAATTTCACTTGAACATAGGCAGACGAAATAAACACGTAGCAATAAATGTGTTTCACAACAGAATTTCAGAACGTGAAACAATCAAAAGTGACACCTATTGGCGACCGAAGGTCCTTTTACGTAACACTGCAATATCTTTATATTAATTCTCAAAATAATTTTGAAATAATACCACGTTTGTGCTATTACATTTCTCCTACTCTGGTTATATAGACACAAATATTTTGCGTCTATTTGACATTTCTGCGTTCAAAAGGTACATTCTACAGCGATATGGGCAGAGTCGGCGCGCGCGCATGCATATGTGTGAGTGGTCGTCCACGAGTATAGTTCTTTGAGTTGTTTAATATGTCGTTGCGTCCTGTCGTCACGTCGGGGCCATCGATCACCGAGCCAATAGAGGAGTGAATGACCTCACCGGCCTTATGCATGGCAACAATGCCATGGATGATGACGTCACAGGCCCCGAAAGGCTAGCAGCTAATATGGCAGCGGACGTACAAGATGCTTAGAACAAAAGGCTGGCGAATCCGCTCGGGAACTTATTTGGAGACCGATCGGGATTATTAATCATTGACAGATATTTTTTACTGACATATTGATGTAGACAGAGTTTGTCCATGAACAACTCATCATAATGATTTTGAATTTACCAATTCACCTTGGTACTTGTGATGCGATAAAGGAAATAGTTTAAAAAGTTTTACATACCCACTATGTTATATTCCATTTTTACAATAAAGTCTACAACAACTGTTTCAGTGTTAGTACCACAAAATGTTCTCCTTTCATTTCTTGGCCAGACTTAATTAAAAAAAAATAAACTATCAGCACATTCCAAATTAGACGCAAGAGAGCAAGGATCGAGTAGTTGAAAGAGAGTTTTAACACGTTACGATTAAGTTCAATTCGACGTTCTAATCGTTGTAAAAATGTTGTGCGTATCTCGGTGGAAAGCAGAGGCGAGATGATAACCGGCTAATTGACGGGGCCCATTAGCGCGTCAATCAACGCCGCTCAAGATATCAATAATTGCTACACTCCTCATCTCATTCGAGTACCGATGCTAATAACGATGCAAGGACTCACACAGGCTATATGGACTTATAATTAGGTTTACTAATTAAACAAATAAAACACTATCGTGACTGATTAACACACGGACAATGTTACTTGGAAACAAACACTGAGTGGGAATATAGGAATGTAAAACGAAGACCCGACCAAAGAGTCAGATTGAATATGTCTTCCTTTTATGATGTTGGAAAGTATGCAGATATATAAGCCGGGCCCAATGGCGCAGATGGTAGTGATCCAATCTCATGCGCCAAAATTCAAGGATTCGATTGCTTTCAGCGACTTATCAGGTCAATGTATGGAAAGTTGTAGGAATTTATTTATTTATTATTTATATTACCTCTATATCGTACCTACGTGTACGCACTACAAATTAAAACCTCCTTTTATCGGTGACAGTACTTTTTTTTAAGTTAAAACAACATAAAAAATTATGTTAAGTAAATGGGCGTGGAATCCCTATCATAATAATAAGTAAGTAATCTGAGGTAATTAATAATTAAGAGTGTTGTTGCGCGTCTTAATCAAGCTAATTATTTTGCTGCGCATTCTCATAATCACCTGCCATTATGTCTTCTACACGGACAGTGACAAGTAGAAGAACAGTTTTATAGGAACACCGATACACTTGGATTTCTTTAAATACTCTCGGACGGAAGTTTATAGCCAATATTTATCTTCATTATGGTAAAAGTATTAAATTATTATATTTTAACGCTCGAATATATTTCAAGATTATTAATTGTGCCGAATTTAGCCGCGCATAACCGAAGGGCATATTTTTATGAAGCTAATTATTTCGAGGCACATTCGCCGATGTCCGTAATTACATCTTGCGAGTCCTCCACTGGTGGCTTGACTAATGAAACAATATTAACCTGTGATTCGTTCAAAGAGAAACATGTTTTGCCACGGGATAGCAATTTCGGTGCTTTCTGCGGGTCTCTGGCGAATTTATCGATAAAACACACATCGTAATTAAAACACCCCTGAGGTTTGTTACTCTATGATAAAATTAGATAGAATCTTAAAGCCGAAACCTCTTTAAGTATTTTTTTTATAAGCGATACTAAATAGTAACAATCGAAATTTCTCTACAAAATCAATATCTAACAGAACATTACTAATAGTAAGGATTTTTTCAAAAATTTGTATAAGTGGACTAATAGTGTCCCGCCGTTCCACCTGCTTTCAATTGTAGAACTTTCATACTAACTTTGCACCCTCATTTAAGCCATCAAGGGATATTTGGATGGATATAAGCTGCACTGTTTGGATGGATATACCGCCATCTGGCGGTTGTGGCACTTTAGTCGCCTCTTACGACACCTGGTACAGGGGGGAAGGCCGGTACGGTCACGGCTTCTGCTTTTTTACTGTTCTCTATTAGATCGGCACGACTTTTTGCACTGTTCAGTTGTCAGAGAGCGGTATAGACATCTACGAATTACAAGAAATCAACAAAGTGTCGGGCAAAAAGCTAGTACAGCTAGCTAGTAGCTGTAGGTACATTAATTTCTATTGGATTTCGACGATATAATAACTCAGTGTTAACTTCAAGAATGTTTATCAGATACTAGCAGCGCCCGCGAATTCATCGTGTATATAATTAGTCTTCCTTAATAAACGGACTATCCAAACTGAAAGAAATTTTTAAATCAGACCAGAAGTTCCTGAGATTAGCGCGTTTAAACAAACAAACAAACTCTTCAACATTATAATATTAGATTTAACCTAGATATGACCCTCTAGATACTCTTCTGAAAGTGTACGTTTATTTCATAATTAAAACAACAGAATAACACTTCAATTAATTAAATGTGCCCGATGGCGCAGATGGTAGTGATCCTGTCTTGCGCGCCAAAAACGTTGTTTCGATCCCCATCCAGGCCAAATATTTATATGATCATATTCTGTTCTGTGTCTGGGTGTTAAATATATATTTATATATTTAAGTAGTGTATTAGTGATTCCCTTGTTGTCTGATGTCCGATTCACAAGTGCTTTAAGCGACTTACCACGGAGTCAGGTCAATGTATGAGATGTTGCTGGAATTTATTATTATTATTTACAATTGTTATCAATGCTAATTCAAACAATTGACGAGATAATTTGTGTTTATACTATAATTATAAACACCAAGTATATCTATTCAAATCATAGGGAGGTGTTAATCTGTTATAATGCGGTTTAATTTGAAACGTTATGCGATGCGGTGCCGTTTGTTAACAGTAGTGAGCGAGACACGAGGCGCGTCTTAATCAGGCTAATTATTCCGAAACACTCGCTGTAATTGTTCTTAATTGCACGTCTCTGCCCATCGCGGTGAAATCAAATACACACACTAAATTCAGTGTCGCTAGCTACCTCAACTTGTTTCATACTATTTCTATGCACACTAGAAACCCTACCCAATGGACCGATTATGATACTGATATAATTTCGCATGAGGTGCATGAAGCAACAATTTATTCCAGAATTGCTATATTAAATAAAAGTATGTTCTTTATTTAATATAGTAGTTCCAAGTTTAATGGGCCGATGTCACGGGCGAAAGCTAATTTAAATTAATAGGAACAATCATTAAAAGGTGCAAATTCCGATCATGGAAATACCTTCTTTTATGTAAATAATCATTATCATTGTTATTACAGTCATTGGCAGTCTACTGCTAGACATAGGCCTCCATAAGAATTGGGCAATTTTGCCTATAATTGCTGCGCTAGGTAACTTTCGGTTAGCGTTGGATATTGCAGAGCGCAGTTTTCGCGACGGGAATAAAATATTTAGTATTTTAAATATCAAAGCCTTTTTATGACTGCAATGTAACTCTCCAGGTAATAATAAAAATAATCAATAGATATAAGTGTACAGTAAACGTGCGCAGTTAATTGAACAGCGTCTGCCACCGGCGCCGGAGAAGCGCACTTACATTATTATTGCGACCAGCGCGCACCTGATCAGTGAGTGCCCATATTTTATAAATTTTAACACTAATTAGTCCTGGAGTTTGGTCTTTAATTGATGCCATTAAAGGTCATTGGCCCGTGTGACATAATCGGAGAAGTTTTTATTAAAGTTTGCGACTTGTTTGGCAAAACTGGGGGAACCCCAATAATAGTGAATCAATTGTGATTCATCCAGGTAAAGAAATAGGAGGGTTGTACTGGCGCTGGCCAAAAAGCAAAATTAACCTTATTGCTTTAACATACAGTTGATCATAAACCAAGCTTATCCATTTGTAACGTATCAATACAAAATTATAACTTGAATTAACAAACTGTTGACCCGCATCTAAAATCAACAAACATTGTTTATATGCAAACTTTATGTTGAGATTATTTTATTCTAATAACTTATATAGAGGGTATGGATACTAACGTATTACCTTAAGTACTTTAAGAATATAAAGATACAGGCTAAAGTCAGTTCCTCGAAACTAATTTATCACGGAAAACAATTACATAAATAACAGCATACATTAACACGAGGCGATGTAAGATTCGAAAATTAATGATCGATTTCTCATTTTATCGATTGCATTAGAATAGTGTTCTTTCGTAAGTTGTCAATAGATGCTTTCAAGTCGATAACTCACCAGACCACGTCTGGGGCACAGGGGTCAGAGGTCACCCCACTCGAAGCATAAATAGATATTTTTTTGCAAAAACTAGCAATCGATAAATGGTTTCGTCTGGCGTGGAAATAACTTAAAGTGATAATAATATTTTTAATTCTTGACTATGGAGGTTAGATAAGACTGGTTCATTGAATACAAACTATTATGTTTCAAGCAAAATCTACACATTAGACATTAATAAAATCAAATTAGTAAAGATAAATATTAGAGAAAACAATTAATTAGGATAAGAATATTTATTTACTTGAAAAAATGCAATTTCACTTATGTGTCAGGCAGAACTCGAACCCGCAACTTTTCCCAATCTACTACTACCTGGCTGGAGGGCTGTGCAACCGTTACGCTACCGAAACGCTATGCTTTAGAAGTCAGCGCTATCATTTCAACCATAATATAAATTTCAACTTTCTTCGAAGCAGTAAACCAATAAAATAATTAAGTATCTTAATATAAATATATATAAATTCAAATTTAGTAAAATAATTGTTTGAAATAAAAAAGAATAATTGAATGTGTAACAAATAATTACAAAGAATAAACAATTTTGAGATGGATCCCTCATGAAAATAATACATTTTTAATACATTTTGTCTATGAAAATATATCTAAATACGTGGTTTGTATAAAAAACAAACACCGGCGTTCGAAAGGCTTTTGGTACAGAGTTGAAACGTAATTGATCATCATCATCCGAGCGCAGTCATTTTTATTAACAATTATGTCAATCATTTGACACGCGTACATATTTCAATGGACAGGGTGGGCACACTCGACGCTCGATTATTAATAATTTAGTAAAAATGAAAATAACGGCGTCAAATAATAAGATACAATAGCGTAGTTTCATCTATCAAAATTAAATTATGAAAGTTTATTATTTATATCTATACTTTCTACCGTAGGAAATACGAGTATAACACTATTTCGTTATATAAACATGCAGTTTATTTATAATTTTCAAAATAAAATTGCAATTTTATTATCTGTATATCACGTGACCAAAAATGTCTGACGCCATATTTTTTCGTGAGTGACGTCAAACAAGAAAATCACAACAACAGAGAAAGTTTGATCTGTTTAAATCGAATTTGTGGCTTGTTATATTTCTGTACATATAATACTTTTTTATTTACAATGGAGGTCATTTATTAACGGTACTGTTGCCCTAACTAAACACTTTAATACATAGGTTTTATAGGCAACATAACCTCAAACTTAAATCGTATACCAGTATGCTGTTCACGATTAATACTTCATTCATGACAAAGGTAAACATTAGAGGTACATACATTAAAGTGATCCTCAGTGATCGCACAGGTATAGTAGTGATTTTGTCGAGAGTTTCGTTGGATCTAGCCCCGATAGTTCTATCCAAACATTTCTTAAATTAATGCCGTTTGGAACTCTTATAAATAACTTTTCTGTCTTCAATGTTGTGTTACAATTTGGCACTATACCCAAACGATTCGTTAAAAAAGCTCATTATTAAGTTTAGAAAAATATAAAGTTTAATGCACTGCACTTGACTGCAATCGTATGTTTGACATTTATTTGTTTCTATTCATATGATGTCATAAAAATGGCAGCTGTCATTTTGGCCAGATATGGCTCTTATATTTACTGTATAGATTTAAAACTTTTTTTCTTTGTAAAAAGTAATATTATTTCCAGGAAATAAAAATACAAGTTTACTATCAAAACATTTTGAAAGTATTTACAAAAAAATGTAGAGTAGCCTGTAGTTGGTTGAGATTTTATTTTATGAATAATAATAAGTTAAGAAAATTTCACATGTTTATGTGTTCATGTGAAAATTAATGAAATAAATTAATTCAATTATAAATATAAATAATTTATATGGTCGCCATTACTTTTTAAGAAACACGTTTTCATGTTTGCGCTGGGACGCGGTAATTGTGATAATTTCTATGGTAATTTGCCGCGATATTTAAAGGCCGGAAATATATATAAAATGACGCCTGGAGCCATCATGGCCGCGCTGGAGATAATAAGCCTATATATAGTACCTACTGGTAATGCATACTTTTTTACTACACATTACCTACCAGTAACACAATTGAATTTGTTATCATACTGTTACAAAACACCATTTTATTGTGTGAATGTTTGTTTTAGATATCCAATCCAATCCATATTTGCCATGGATTTCAATGACCCACATCAGCTGTTTTCTAATTGAAATCTCGCTTTAATCGATAAAACCATCGTAAAATCTATCCTGAACTTACACAAACGATATTCATTTTTTGTTTTCAGCAAATACATATAAAAGTATTTATTAAATACTTATATTTTCACTGTGCAAATATTTACTTTTTTTATTTAATTGTAGAGATATTTGTTAAGTATTTGGTAATTAAAATTAGTGTGTTTTAGAATAATTATTATTTGAGATGAAGGAGTTGTTAGCAAGTTGACTTGTAAGTGGTAATGAAAAGAAGATTTCATCATCATCATCATATCTAATCTACTGAAATCTACAGCTGGACATCCAATATAGGGGGTTTTTGCCCGTTAGTTGCCTCTTACATTACCTGGTGCAGTGGAAGGTAGTACTCTACTCTGCCGGTACCTCACGGTTTGAAAGACATTTATTAGAGGTAAAATACTAGAGCTGCTCAAATTTTTATTACAAACTAATGGTCGGCCAGTGGTTGAAATTTGACAATAAATATTTATTTTTATGAAGTTCAAATTTATTTTTTTAAGACCATACCTACACGAAGACTATAAACAATTAATGTTTACTTCACTTAAGTATGTTGTGCGTCGTTCAAATATTAGTGAGCGTCATGTTTATTTTAACTAATTTAAATATCTTTAGCGCATTTTGTGTACAAGAAAAAATAATGTGCACTCTTACCTGACACAGTCAAACTCTGCTGCGTGAAAATTACGCACCCGATCACGCGTTTGTTCCATTTTCTAAAAATGTTCGGGTCTTTTTCTTAAGATGGTATGTTATTTATTTAAAGTAATTTCCTTAATTAATATTCTGCTAAATTCAAGACTCGATGGTTATACTGTTAAGATATACAAGCGTTTTGAATAACGTGACATCTGTTAGTTTATAAGAAAAAGTAATAAATAAAAGTTAAATTGAAGAAGAGCCCGGTTAGAAGTACCAAGAATAATCAAGTGTGTATGAAAGGACTAATGCGAGTAAGGGAAGCGAGAAAGGTATGCCAAGATCATACGTCTCTGCCTATCCCGATGGGACACAGGCGTGATGTATGTAAACTAAAAAAAATAAATAAAGAAACGACTTATCATGCGTTCACATTTTATGAGTATTGCAAAATATTTTGCACATTTTCCTTTAAACATGAACACATTTCCACGCTCTCGGCGCACGCACCGCTATCGGCGCGTCTCACACACGCGGACTCTTTCAACGCATCGTCTGACATTTTATGAGCGTTCTTTTGTATCATCGGCCAGCGCACGCTGACACCGCCCCCTCGCCGAAGTCTCACAGCACCAGGCAGATGCGGGGCGCGGTGCAGTCTCGAGGAGTCTCGTATTACTGGTGTTTGTGGTGAGTTACAATGAGCGGTGAGACAATGAGTCCGTTGAATATGCATGGTGACATCGGTGCAATTTGGCTGGAACCATCTTATAATGACAATGTGACAAAAATAACACGTCTGAGGCGCGCACGCACTGAGCGGGCGCGGCGCCTTGCTGACTTAATTTATATTTCTTATATGAAGTCTGTACAAAGTATGTGATACTCATTTGTTTTGGTAGTGTTAGCGCTTTTGTAAAAATGTCTTATTTGTCTTTAAATTATGTTAGATCCATTATAGAAACTATATTTTAACTATACTGTTTGTTAAAAACGCACTAAAAGTCCAATGACGGCCAGCGAAATAATTGCTTGTTTTTTTATATAAAATATTTATAACGAATAACACAACCTTGCAAGTGCATAAAGACCGAACAATACTAGAATATCATTGTGTCATATTTCAAATAGTTATTTCATAATTTGACTATCTGTTTTCATAGTTTTTGCATATTATTTACATTTAAATAATAATAATAATTTCACACTTACACAAGCCTTTGACTCCGTTACTTATTTTGGCGTTTTAGCGACGTATAGCTTAAAACAGTTGTATTAAGGTAATCAGACAACAAAGTAATCATGAAAGTAATGCTGGAATACGTATTTAACGCCCAGGTACGCGTTTTTTTACTACTACCTATAAGCACTTAAATGTCAAACTTTTACAAGTTGGAAATAATCAATATAGGAAAAAATGCGTTTATTATGGAGAAAGAAATGTTGAGATACTTTGATACATCCTTTCTACATGTCATGTGTACAAAAATATATACAGCGGAAGTGAATGGAAGAGTTGGTATAGGACGACCTAGGCGGACATATCTTAAGCAGGTAGAAAAGGTATTAAAAAAGGGCCAGGTCAGAAGTACCAAGAATAAACGAGCGTGTATGAAAGCACTAATGCGAGTACGGGAAGCAAGAGATGTATGCCAAGATCGTGACAAGTGGAGATCTATAGTCTCTGTCTACCTAATTATATTAGAGGTATATCCATTGAAATATTATGTGAATAAAGAATGAGCATTTTTGTAGTAATGAATATAATTTGTATAGTAATTACTGTATATTGTTATGTTATGTTTGTGAGAGCAAGACAAAAGTTCAACTGAAGAAAAAAATGGAAATATAATTCAAATAGATAACTCGGTATTCAAATAGACTCTAGACACGTCGATTATCGCCACCTGGTGCCAAAACGGCGCAACTAAGTCCGCGGTGACATAATCGACGTGTGACTAACCGTGTTTAGCGCGTTGTTGTACAAGTCGCATAAACATGTCCTGCCGATATCTAGCGAGTGTAGGAGACCAGCTCCTGGCCGGCTGACGCACGCAGCTACAATGCCGCCTGCGTCACGCCACCGACGTGCGGGCAAACAGGAAAAACTAACTTTGTTTCTAATTAATAAGAGTTAAATGAAATAAATATACTTGATCAACATCTCTTAAATTCACCGGACTCTGAGGTAAGTCGCTCTAACTCGCACTCAACACAACAAAGCAATCACAAATGTAATACTTAAATACTATATGTACACAAATACTTAAACTAATATTTAATACCCAAACGCCAAAACAAAAACAAATACTTATTATGTGTCAGGATCGAGCCCAAGTCCTCAAGCGCACTAGTTCTGCGCAGTGTCGGACCCGTCCAATTATACTATTAATATTCATACTAATACTACAAATGTGTTAGAGTATGTATCTGTCTCAAGTGGGTGAATTTACAAGAATTAAATAAACTATTTTTGTCTCTTTCTAACTCCCCACTCCCAGGACAAATATTTGTGTTTGTGCTGTGTATTTAAGTACTATATTTGTGATTCAAGTTAATATATATGAGATGTTGTGTTAATTTATTAAAATTGATTTTCTTATATCTTAAGTGAGGTACCGATGGAGACAGTCTTTATGAAAAGTCTATCTGTTCATTTGTTTGTTTATTGATAGTATGGGTTTGTTCTAAGAAGGCCTGTGACTAGATAGTGATAGTAATTTCTTTTGTTTTCTATGTTTCCATACCTCTTAAACATAATTAAACTCTGGGATTTTTAAACAATCCGGTGAAATATGTCAACGGAAGAGTGGTATCGGTAGACTGGTGCACGAACTTAATGTTATGTAAATCTTCCCAAGACCCGTTATTTATCATGAATATGGAGTTTAAAGCAGTCATAACTTATAACAATTTTAATATTTATTTTATAAACTAAAACCACTCCAAGCTTGAAGGTTTGCTGTTTCATCTTTTTTATTTGTTTATACTAGATTACTATCATAGAAAACTAGTTTTCCAAACATTAAGGCACGCCCGAATCGTAATAAGTAGCGTCATCTCTTAACAGTTCAGCGAAACGTGCGCCATTTTCTAATAGGCAGCTGGCCGTTACACGCAAAAATCGAACAAAAAGGCCGAGTTAATCATCGATTGTCAATAGTTGGGCGGAAACGATGTCGATTAGCAATGCAAATGCGGTCGGATTCCTCCAATGTCACCGGCAAAATAGTGCGTAACCCGTGGGGTTATCAGAATTTCCATATAAATAACACGACGCGCGGTGACGGGAACGCGCCATATTTATAAGGACGTATTAACATGTGGTGGGTGCTTCGCTACTGTTCCATTGCTCGAGTAATATTTCTTGGGCAGATGTGTGTGCGCAGACTCCGCGGGTTCTCGATGATTTACCGATCACATCAAACTAACACACATTTTATTAAACACATACACAATATCATAGAAGTGCGTTGATTACAACTCTGACATATGATAGTAAATGTTGGGTATGGCAGAAGAAGCAGCTGTAGAAATGAGAGCACTTCGAAGTACGTATAGTGTGAGATTAAAGATTAGTGTGATTAGAGATCGATGTGATGTAAAAGATGATGTTGTAACAACAAAAAAGAAAGCAATGTAGAAAAGACGGATAAAAGTAAAATGAATGCAGAAATATATAGAGCGAAAAGAATGGATAGCCAGGTCAGAAGTATAAAGAATAAACGAGTGTGTATGAAAGGACTAGGAAGAGAAGCGAGAGAGGTATGCCAAGATCGAAGCAAGTGCAGATCCATTGTCTCTGATTCTTCAATGCGACACTGGCGAAATGTATTTATATATGTATTAACACATATGCAAAAGCAATAAAATCATATAACTGCTCTAGTAATAGTATTTCAATTAAATATATAATTGGTATAATAAGGTCTCAAAGTCCGTAAGAAATAATCTAGATCTTCATACTTATTAGTATATAAAAATATTAATCACACAATAGTTACGGTAGGTAGAATATCTCGCAAGCCGTGACATCAACATCATACCAGCCATTGAAAGTCCACTGCTGGACATAGGCCTTTCCAAGAAAGGAGCTTTATTGCACATAATTTCCGCGCTGGGCAAACGTTTAGGTAATAGCAGAATGCCGTTTTAGCAACGGGGATGCTGCTGCCCATCTCCGCCATCTGCATTTGAGCTGCACTGTTTTGGTTAGATATACCACCATCCGTCGGTTCTGGTACCTTAGTCGCTTCTTACTATTCTACTCTGCCGGTACCTCACGGCAAGCCATGACATAAAATGAAGTTATGCAAGCGGAGACAGGGCGGAAGTACTAGTAAAAAATGTAGTTTTATATCAAACACTTTTTGCAATCATTAAGTATGTGAACGGTGCCATAGTTCTATCACATTAATGGTTCCGAATTCAAACAAAAACGTTAGTAGTGTCTATTATCTGGCAAGCATAAAACTGTATCGAGAACTGACAGCTGCCGAGTTACAAAAAGAAGAACAAACTATAAAATAAATATTATTAAAATACATCACACATCTCCGCATTATGATGCTAATCCATGCAGATCGACGAAACCCATCGATTTAAATCAATAGCTTCACATTTAAATAATTTCCTGATAAATCATCATGTGAACAATCGCAGTAATACCAACACACTGCAAAAATATAAATTACCGACAACCGACACGTTTTTTATGCTAAATACTTTTTTATGAAACGTGCCGTTAGCTGATTCTTCATTTCGAACATATACGGTTTGTTTGCTAGTTTCGAATTAGGAACTGTCACCGGGTCCATCATTGCGCGAGTTTACAGGGCCATTAGCGTCGGCCTCCGTGTACGAATTGCTATTTAAAATAATATTTATAGTTCTGTTGCGCCGCCGATGGATATCGGCGTTTCCTATGCGCCGGCCGCACAAAAACAATGGACGCGCACACTATCAATAAATTCGCTAAATAATAGTTATCGAAAATAAGTCAAAAACATTATCGTCATCCGGAAAGCATAAAAATATTTTAAATCGGCAAAACAATAGGACGGAGACAATGGGCCGCCGCAAAAAGGGATCAAGTTCATTTTTTATAAAAAAAAGTGTGTTTTTTTGCGAAAGCCCCGAAGACAACAATCAGTGTACCGCCTCTCGGGGACTTTTTTTCCAATAACGGGCCGGAGGTTTGTTTGTGTCACCGGCTCTACGGTTTTATTGTTAATGCGTTTTTATTAAAAAACGCAACCGTTGTAAACAGATTCCTATACAAATAATGACCCAGTTTAAAGGGTTAAGGTAACTATTAGAACATCGTCATAATCTTATCAGCCAAGTCTCCCTAGAAAAGATGTGAAAAGATTGTGCCTATAATTGCCACGCTGCTGCCCATTGTTAGCCTGAGCATATCAGTTTTGCATTACAGCTTTGTTTCTGATGGATATACTACCAACTGTCGATTCCCGTACCTCCTATTTATTCTTCTCCGCCGGTACCTCACGGCTTAGAATATATTTAACTATATTTATTCATTTCTCTTACGTTAGAAACTATTAGGAAATGTGTTTATCACTGTACAACATTGTGTTTTTTTACTAAATTAAAAAGTAATAACGAGAATCGGTTGTTTGAACTCAGTCGAAGATTGTTGATAGTCGTAGATTAAGTGAAGGTATCTCCGGCATATACCACTGTTACGTTGACATACAATAGCCTCAATTAGTATACAAAGAGCAGTTAACATGACAATGTAAATAGTCTGCGTCAACCGCGATCCGATGCAATCAAGTCGAGCCAAAGGTGGCGGCGGCTAACGGCCCAACAACCGTTTCCGAAAACCGTAAAGGAAGTAATTACATATTCTAATCCAAATCCCGGGTCCCGGTTCATATGTCACCGGTGACACAATAAAAAGACCACCTCATAACGGTAAGACTTCGCTCCTGAGAAAAAAAATCAGAAAGAACCGCATTTCTAAACACACGAGCACACGAAAAAATTGCATACTTACTTGTAATCCATAAAAAATAATCAACTGCCGCAACCCAATATCCTCCGTACCCCTGCGGCAGAAAGTACATATTCCAAAAGCGGCCTCATGTGTGCCGTATTAAAATTTATGCGCGCATTTGCATAATGTGCATAGCCCCTAAATTTTATTGAATAAAAAAATAGGATGGGTAGGTCTTTTTGCATAAATTCTTACAAAGGAAACGGGTTAAAGCATTCAGGAAGTAAACGTCGTAGATCCGCTTGCAGCTCGGCGTAAAACCCCAAGTTCATCGGTTCGAGATTAGAAAAGATGCTTCTGTGTACTTGGGTTTAGAAGAGAAATTCGCGAAGCCATCAAAATAGAGTTGGTCCCTTTCGCACGTCACCCCATTCCGCGATGCACAATAGGCAAAATGTACCTGACTGTAATTTATGCGAGAGTATTAAGAGAAATGTACCTGCCCTTTTTTGAATATTAAGTGCAACCTTACCCCTGACATTATTGAATGGGGTTAAGATACAATTTGAAAGGGAATAATATAAAAAAATGCAAATAAACTGTCCCCACGTCCATACAGGTAGCGAAAAAAAAAAAAAAAAAAAAAAAAAAAAAAAAAAAAAAAATCGCGCAAGCGCGCATAAAGGACGGAGTTTGCCGGGGCGCGCCTGCTTCGGGAGCGTCGCAGTACTTGATGGGGGGCACTTGTCACCTTGGCGTATAATTTGGGTGTCCCGTGAACCTTTCTTATGCATATTGTGCGAGGGTCGAGCATAGATAGTTCGTTTTTTAATAGCGCTTTTTTATTATGGATTGTATGCAAAGATTTATTGTTGGGGATGTGCGTGAGAATGCTGGAGATAATCGAATTTGCCTATAGTCGCATCCACCCTAGGTAACCCTTTGGATCGATCCAAAGAGTTTCATGGGAAAGATGAATATTCAAACAAGGTGTCATCTTTGTGAATATCGATTGCCGTTGAGATCCTTTTATAAGGAGCATGGGAATTGATACATTGAAAAGGACGAGCACGTTAGGTTTTGCATAATCTATCAAGCGACGGCGGACCTTTTGTTCACTCGTAACGGTATTCCAGGAGAAGGGTTGATGAAAAACGCTTGTTCAAAATGGGGCCGTTACAGTTTTTTATTATTTTCGTGGTAGCGACTACTGTCCGGCGGTTGTCTTAATTGCGTCCTGTTTTGTCCCACCACGCTGACATTGAAACTGTATTATGCTTACTTTTTTATGGTGCGGGCGCGTCTGTTACGGGACCATGGGTACAGGTGGCCATATTGAACCCATTTATACAATAATTTCGGATACCTGATGATAATCATAATGCATATTTTATTTATTGCATATTTATTTATTATATCGTAAATATAAGTTCGTTTTACATTTAAGTGTGAAATCGAATGTCACCATTATCCAGTAGCTATTGTCATTCCACTGCTGAACATAGACCTCCCCGAAAAGGGAGGTCTTGCCGATAATTGCCATACTGGGCAAGCGTTGGCAAGCACGCTGTTGGCAATCGTAGAGCGCAGCTTTCGCGGCGGAGATGTTGCTGCCCATCTCCACAGTAAGCATTTGAGCTACACTATTCTTTGAAGTTCCCTCATAATATTGAGTTAATTCAATATCAAATTGCTATTAAGATAGCTACTTTTTATTATCAAATTATATTCGTGTCGCTAATAAATTTTCTATATTTAACAAAACAAATTATTTATACTATATTAAAATTACTTAACGCAGTATTTTGACTATTGTTCGACTTCCTAGTTGTATTCTACGAAAAAACAGCACGGACATTTTAAAAACTGAACTAACACCAAAATACATTTGGCGGACCCAATAAAACAGTTAAAATATTTGGTCCGCTGCACCCATCCGCCTATGCAAATACGTAAAAACATTCAACCCTTTTCTGCGTCACTTACCTCTTGCACAATATGACAGCGTTTTTTTCACAAATGCAAGTTGCTCTAGTTTTTGCTGGTGCGGTATAAACAGAATGGTTTGTCAACACCGTCGGCGTGTTGGAGGGCCGGGGAGGCGGACAATGGCTAGCAAAAAATAGGACTAAAGTGTAATGGAGTTATGATACTTATAGAGATGTTGCTCAGGGTGCCTTTTAACGCTTGTCTTAGCTTGTGTAGTAATATACACTTTATTAATAATAAAGCGGAATGCTTTTTTTATCGCAAATATGTAGCAGAACTATATATAAATACACCGCAAAAACCACGAAGTATATATTCTACAATATCTCATACATTGACCTGACGCACATGACGCTTAAAGCACTTGCGGTACAGGCATCACAAATATAATACTTAAATACATATATTTAGTACTCAGACTCAAAGCAAACACAAAAAATATCATATAAATATTTGTATTGGGTGGGAATCGAACGCACGACCGCTGGCGCATGTAGGATTACTTTGAGTTGATGCTGGTGTACCGCAAGGTGGCATTCTCTCTCCGTTATTATTTTCCATTTTCATAAACCTTGTCACCAAATCTATTGGCTGCTCTTACGTTCTGAATTACCCTGATGACCTGCAACTATACACTCAGGCAGAGTACAATAACCTGGATGATGCCATTGCTCAGATTAATGCTGATTTGACCAACATCATAAATTGGTCACAAAAGTTTGGTGTCCCTGTGAACCCTTCCAAGACACTTTGGGCAGTAAACGGGAACTGTCCAGTTTAAAAAAATGTACCTGTAAATATTTTTGATAACGTGGTAGTGCCCTACAGCACATCTTGGCCTATTTATCGACTCTTCCGTAACCTGGGACACACATGTTAATGAAATCAGTAGTGAGATTACTGGGACGCTTTGTGCTCTCTATCGATTTAAACATTTTCTTCCTACCAAAACCAAAACCTTATTTAATCCTTATCCAAATCCAAATATTCAATTACACATAATTGACTATGGTGACGTGTGCTGCACTAATATCTCTCAAGAACTTCTTAATAAATTGGATCGTCTATTAAACAACCGTCTTCGTTTCATTTTCGGCTTGCGTAAATACGATCATATTTCCTATTACCGTTCTCTTCTCGGCTACCTATTCGTGAACGTCACGAAATTCGAGTTCTAACCTACCTATATTATTTTCAATACTTTTTGATCCGTACGCACCAACTTATTTAAAGAACAGATTCCAATTCCTGTCTTCCTCTCACGAACGTAATGTCCGTTCTTCTAATACTCCCTTGCTCTCAAGTCCTTCTCATCACTCTAGTTTTTTGACAAACTCTTTTACAGTGACAACTGTACGACTCTGGAATGAGCTTTCGTTGAATATTAAGCAATCCCCAAACAAATTAATCCTGAAACGCTTTCTCGCTACTTTATTTTCTGATGCTGCTTCTCTCTTTACGCTGATCCTATAATCTATAACCCTATTTCTGATGTACGTTATATATAAATATATACATATATATATATATATATGTATATATATATTTAAATCATTTATATTTATTGCGTTTATATATACAAATATGTATGTAACGTTTGTCTTTTTTGGGTATATATTGTCTGCACCTCTATATATATATATTTTCTTTTTCGTATAATGGTTGACTAGGAGAAAATGCCAACTGGCATCAGGTCCACCAATTGTACATTTTGTAATATTTTGTGAAATGAAGTTCAATAAATAAATTAGTACCATCTGTAGCCATTGGGCATGCTAAATGATATAATATATAAACATAAGTCACACATCGGGTGATGAACAATATTCAGAATTTGCTTTACTTCACCCTGAAAGGTAACAACGCCACACTGGCACTTAGAAGACATGTCAGAATGTAAATCTTAAATACATAATACACTTTTTGAGTTTCTCTAAAATTGAAAAAAAAACAAATATAAATCCTGTTTATTAAATACATCTCATACATTCAGATATCAATAAATATTGTGATGTAATACAATTTTACTTAATTATAAAGTCGTTGTGTTTTAAGTTACGGACGGCACCACTTAATAGTGTGAGGTGAAATTTGAGAATTTCCCTCGTATATCAAACGAAATATCGTTATATTAGTAAAATATACAGCAGTTCATTAGTTTCCAATTTAATCAAGTGGCGACGTTCACAAATTACATTTTGACATCATTTTGCGTATCACCGCCGTCTCTTGTACGCGCTGTCTTTAACATAAATTTACATAACTATAAAGTAGTTCTTAATCCCTTACGTTTACGGCTCAGTTTTTTTTTGTTTATCTACCGTAAGCTACCGCTAATTTGCCGATAATGAATACGTTCGTCTATAGTCAAAGTTAATACGGACTTTTATGTGATATATGTAAATAGGGAACACGCTATGTGCACACATTTTTGGAGGCTTTCACCGCGTCGTCGTAAAGAAATCGTCAACGAACTGGTTCGGTTTTTTTTAGTGCAATAAACTGTTCGTGCAAAGGGTTAAATTATGCAAATAAGATAGTAAATAGTGACCGGTGAACGTCACACTGAATCGCTGTGTCATGTGCTCTTGTTTTTTTACACGTGGACTTCGTGCACTTCTCAATAAGCTCTTTTGTTCCTATATAGAATCACCGCCCAAGCTTGAACGCCGTCGCTGTTTATATGTAAATATCTAATTGCCCAAAAAGGCTTTTTCAAGTTACAAATAGATAGATAAAGAAAAAGAAAGAATAATTTATAAATACAAAGTGTAACTTTGTATAGGTTTGTGTAGAACCAAGAGTTCCTTTGAAATAATAAAGGACCTCATACAAAAAGTCCTCTATGTCGGTACCTCACTTTCACATATTTCTACCGCCAAATAGCAATGTTCGTTTTTCTGTGTTCCGGTTTGAATATTTTCCAGACACAAGGTTGGCAATGCTCTAGTGATATCCTTGTGATATTAAGAGCGTCTCAAGGTTAATGACGCTTACTATCACGCGGACTATATTGATTGTCGACTTGGAAAAAAAACCTATTTAAATTTTATAATATTATCTACTTGTTTGTGAAAATCGGTTGAGCCATTTTGGAGATGAATTTACAGATGTCTTTCTTATTTTATCTTTGTGATATGTTGGATACGCTTTCATGTGTGTTTAGTAAAATTATAAATTATTCTTATAATAAAATTGATAATTTAAAAATGTATACAGAAAGACTTGTCGCTAAGGCGTTTCTGCATTAATGAGCCTCTTGTTATTAGATTAAGTCTTTCTTGTATAATCTTCTTGCATTACTTATACTGATTCGGTCTATTACCTACTTCAACACTTGAATGTGCAGATAACAGTTCTTAAAACGAATCAATCAATCAAACTATTTTGGAATCTATAGCTTTTGTTAAATGTGTTTCAAAATTTAGTTCAACACGCCACCTTCATAAAAAATATTAAACAAGTAAGTATTTGATAAGAAAATATTCCGTTGTATATTTCCTGGCTAAACACACATACCATTACTAGAGGAAACCTATTACTTATTTCTTGTATTTTTATATATATATGTATGCTTGAAGCTAAAAGAGGATTTTGTGATCTGTAATTTACGAATAAAAATATAAACTTATTGGATAGTAAAGAGCGATCTCATTGTGATGCGAGTTTTACCAAATTGTATGTTTTTATAAAGATATGTGATACGTGTTCTTTACTGTCAATGCAATTTGGCTCCATACACGGAGGACCACGGGCTGGACCATGTTCTCTCCAAGAGCATGTTTAAACTGCGCGAAGTATACATTTAGGCAGCTCGTCGCAGAACACCACAGTAACGCAGCGCGCATTATTACAGATCGTGGATATAAATTGTAACACTATTAATTAAGTTTCAAAATTGTTATTTAGAAACGTGTTCCGCTGCGAATCTTAGTTGCGGAGGGCGAAAAAACTCGCCGCATGACCGCGAGCGCGCCGTATCGAGAATCGATACATATAATCGATACTTATAAATCGAGTCTGTTATGAGACGATAAAATCGTCCGATCGCCGCCGGCTACCGGGCGTTGGCTAAGCGACGATTACTCGCCGCTCTTCTTATTTTGTTACTGGCCACTCGATGCAAGATTATCGATAAAATAATTAAATGGTTACTCTCGAAATCGATTCTCGAGTGTTGTTATCGAGAGCCGTGTTATTTGTTCCCTTTTGCGGGCAATAGTTGCCTGCCAGACCGGTCCCACTTTTTGTTTGATAATCGATATTTTTAAAACACAATTGTTTCAATGTTTTTATGCATTCCATTGTTCTGGAACGTGAGTATTGGTAATCATTTTATGAATAAGACAAACTTGACGCGCTCGCTCGACTATGTCTTATTTGAATTTTTACTCTTATTGGCGCCTATTTATTTACATTCAACGGCAAATATAAAGTAGTCATTTGAACGAATAAACTTGTATATATTTGAAGTATAGCTTTATTCATTAGCAACGATGTCTTGTTGATTATCAATATTATATAAGAAAATTTTATATTATCGTTGTCGCAACATCTCACATTTTACAAGGGAAACTTTTTTTAATCAACCTTCTAGCATTGCAATTTAAATTATGAATGCAGGACGTGTCTATTTAGTGGACTATTTTATCACGTAGCTTGAGGTGATATTCATAAATGTAATTTATGAGATGGCGTGTAAGACTCTATGTACTGCTTTAAATATAGCTCTATTAGAATGACCGATGTCAATGAAGTAGCATCGTACGATTCATGTAGATTAGCACTAGCTAACCTGACAGAAGTATTTTTATCATGAAAAAAAACATTAACTATGTATTGAGATATAAATTATAATATTTTTGACGAAAAAAAATAAAAATGGTTCAGTACCTTAGAAGTTCATTACGGACAAACACCATTTACGAAATTATTACATAAAAGCATAATATACGGTATTTGACTTGAGAATTTGTTATAAATATTGTTTACATTAATTACAAAGATTAACATAATAATCATTATATGTAAGGTATAAGACAAAAGCCATTAATAGTGTAAATATTTGTCAGTTTGACAGCTGTCATTCAAATCAAGCTAAAGAACTATAGTTGGCCAAAATTAGCGAGTTCATCTCAGAGGATACCTACGGACTAGCACCACTACTGGCATGCTAAAAGCCTTTAAAAAGGTATCCAAAACAAATATATAATTTGACATCTAAGTGCGGCGCGTGACAGTATCAAATCCAACACGGAATTCCATCACGTCACGTCGCAGGGTCTGTTCATTATCCCGCCGCGGCCGCGTGTATCCGAACGCGACACGTTTTAATTCGGCCGGCCGACGTCTTAATTGTGCCTCTCGATAACTACGCCTTACTGATTTATAGCTGCAGCCTAACGCATTATACCTTTGTCGGCGTAACCCTTATCGATACACTTAGACACGGCTTCCGCTGGCGTCCGTTTGTCCGTTCTAAAACAAAACAGTGCGCGAGCGAGGCTAACTGGCCAGTTTGTTTGAGGGTGGGTATGCACTTGAAATTGTACTGCCGATAAGGATTCGCATTGTTGCTTCTCACGTGATTTGTTTTAATGAAAACTCTGACACCGCCACGTGTTCGAGATATCGATGGCCAATCTGTTTTCAGTGTCATTGACATTTTGTATAGACACGATCGTGTTTTTTCTTTTTCCGTAAGAATATAAAGACAAAACACCAATTATGTATGTTTCTTTTAATTAATGATAGACTTTTTGAAGTCAATACAAAAGATTTTGGCTTCAGAATTCCCAAAAATCTTCTAGGCATAGTTGTCCGTTTGATAATAATAATAATATAATAGTTGTTTATTTGTAATGAATGTACAAAAATACTGTGTTATTATATGATCCCTACTTTCATAATAATAGTGAAATCAGATTTTTAAAAAAAATCATAAAAAAAAATATCTTTTCTCATTATAATACTCGATATAAATGTAACCTAAATTACTCCTGATTTTTTTTCTTCCGTGGCACCTGACAACATCTTGCCAATTTCTAATTTACTATTCACATCGATTAAAGCAATACAAAAAAAATATTAATGCAAGCATACAAGTGGATTCTAAAACCCGATTTATCATAAACATTAAAACTTCATATTATTTTGCAATACACATTTAGTGGAAAAGTTCTGAAATGGATAAAGCTCGTGTCAGATTTGATGTAAATAAATACTTATTTTTTGCGAAATTATGATTCTAATTTGATAATTTTAGAGTTCATATGAACTGAAAATATATCATATAAAGAAGTGATTTACAGTAAATGATTTAAGAATATAAATAAATAAAAAATGTGGTTAAATTTTACCGCTGCACAATCATTACTCGCATTATAAAATCACAATTTAAATTAGCAGACTCGGAGCGGTCGGTCCGTTGCGTCGGAAGCTGGTGGGTAAAAATAAAAGGAGTCCGTTTCAAAAAAGGATTATTTAGAGAAATAAAAGCGTGTGAGACATGCAAGTGATGAATTGACATGTTCTGGAGGCCATTAGGGGCGAGATAAGACGCGTTTAACTCAATCCGCGGCGTACGCAGTTGCCGCTCGCCGCCACCGCCACCGCCACCGCCTCTACAGGATGGCCTCTCTTCATTGTACCAATGTTTCGAATTGATTTATCACATCACACCAATTAAATATCAATGCTTTTGAATATGCATACTCTTACACTGAAATTTAACAAGGTTAAGAAGTAATACAATTTCTATACCTACTTATGTGAGTCACAAGGTATATACATTTCGCCTCTGTTGAGAGACGTTCGCCTTAGAGTTGGACTGCATTTGATGCCGAATCCTAAAGGAACTATAGCAATCTGTAGAAACTAAAGTTTCTTTCTAAAATTCAAGTTAATTATATTTTTTTTAAATCGCAAATTTCATAGAAATATGTAAACTCTACAACTATGAAACTTTGCCGTGAGGTTCCGGCAAAGAAGAATAACAACAAAAATATAATCCATTACACAACTTGGATGGATGGATTGTATTATTAACGCTGAAACAGATTTGTAAGTTTTTGTCACCCTACTTATACATTTCTCCTATAGGTATATGATATTCTTATTTGGTTTCGTAAGAATTTATGTCATATTAATTTAATTTTATTTATTAACTATAAATTTAATATTTTTTTGCCTACTTATTACATAAAAGGATCAATGATATTCTTATCTGTTTGTGTACAGTGCATTAATATATAAAAACCTAAAGTATAGTTTCTTATTGGAAATATCTTGTATTAGGAAGAATTTAACGAATTAGTTTTCTTATAATTTCAATAAATTCCATTGATAATAAAGCTGGGTGTAGGTTACCCGAATACATAATAATAATAATTATTATTATTTATTTGCAATATGCAATGCAGCTCAAACTCACAGGGTGGGGATGGGCAGCAACATCCCCGTCGCGAAAGATATTTTCTGCGATTGAGTAACATACCCCCCACTTTTTTTGGGGAATGTTCAATGGCTGGTATGATGATGGTGACACTTTTTTTGAACAATAAATATTTTACGACTGTTTGTACTGTCTCCCCAAATAATGAAGCCGTAATATAGATGCACGTAGTGCACGATAGGTCATAGTTACAGTTTGGGGATATACAAAACTATATATTTTTGGTCGGGTTTAGGTTGTTGTCATATTTTTTGCAATTCAATTGTTGGTCAATAGTTATACCTGAGATTATTTCACTTTGTTTCATATAATTTCGGTATTACTTAGAACAGCCTGTATACCGGCTGAAGAGTGCGCCGCGTGTAGATAGGCGCAGTTTATGTGAGTGGCTGCTTCTCGGCCGGTAGCTCTTAATGAGTATCGGTTTCCGTCAATATCGTGACCCGGGTGCGTGACACTGCACCGTACACATCTGGGTATACCACGCGCGGCACTTAGTGCACCCAGGCGTTGGCGATGCGCTGGATGTCTAGCTTAGTTTACTTATTATACTGGATAGCGGATTTGCTCATATGTTCTTGTTGCAAATATTACGTTGTTATTGAGAATACCGGCCCTGAGCACTGGTAGAGTAGTACGAGGCGATTAAGGTGCCAGAACCAACAGATGACGGTATATCCATCCGGAACTGTGTAGCTCAAATGCACAAGGCGGGGATGGGCAGCAGTTCTCCGTCGCGGAAGCTTCGCTCTGCGATTGCCAACATGATTGCCCTGCGCGGCAATTATAGGCAAAAGATCTCCTTTCTTGGCCTACGTCCAGCAGTGGACTTTCGATAGCTGGTGAGATGATCATAATGATAGAGAATAAATCTAATTCATTATTTTTATCAGAAATAAATTTGATTCTTATATCCCTTGTATGGTCAGTGTTTGCTTATTTGCCAATCGCAGTTGCACATATTGCCTCACTTCGCGGGATTTCTTCAATATGTAACTGTTTATACAAATTGAATATTTATGTATGAAATTCTAATATAAAAATTCTTACAACATGTCATATATTATGAGTATCTGAGTCCTTGGTAAGTCGCTTAGATCACTTGTGTTACGGACTCCAGAAAACATAATAATCACAAATATACTACTTAAATACATATATATATAATGTCCAGACTTGTCGTTCAGAATGCCTTGGGTGGGAATCGAAATCGACCCGACCAGGGTGAAAATCGACCAGATTGCCTTGGGTGGAAATCGAACCCACAACCCTTGGCGCAAAAGACAGGATCACTACCCTCTGCGCCAACGGGCCCATCCTAGTAACATCGCTCTAATAAGACTATAAAGACCTCATTTTGTACTTTAGTTTATTGAAATGCAAAAATTGCAAATATTTTTCAGCAGCTACTTCTCGATGGTGTACCTCATGACTTATGGCAAAGGTAACAAACTAGAAGAAGCAAATACATTATATTATACTATATAACACGCCAACTAGAATTGCAAATGGTTTCATAACTTAAATCGCAAACAGGATGAAATTGATTATATTCCGCTAGTGGTGGGTGAACCTTGGCTCGCCCAAATGATTCACAGCCGACGCCGGCTTTTAACTAGCCACGGTAGTACGTCGGTAGTCTTGTTAAAGAATGGATATAACTGCCTGTTTACGAGCGTGCGATTAATGCATCTGAACTTGAGCCAGGTAATCTGATTCAATCACTTATTTTCCTCATAAGATGGGATGGGTTGAGAGTTAATGGCAGTTTTATGTTTGTAAATTAATATGGTAAAAACATTGGACGAACGCTTGTTTGAATCATTTACGACTAACTAAATTAATTAAACATACCTACTCTATAATATAATGCTGATTATATGTAGGATGTTGGTAATGTTAGACTTTTAATATAAATGTATTATGTGTTTTGAGAATTCAACATAAATAGTTTTTGTTAGTTGTAGAGTATTGTATTGAGGCCATAATACGGAGTAATTTGATGCTGAGGTAATTAGACAGGTACCATGTGGTGTCGACTTCTACTTTTAAAACTGATTATGGTTCTAGTGCATAAAAACATAATTCTGTATTGATAATACTTATTTTTATAATAACCATTATAAGCTGATCAAATATCTTGCTATTGTTTTAAAAAGGTCCTTTTTATTACCTTGCTATTAAATAAATTGTCAGCTGTCATTTTAGTCTATGCAACATTTTAAACTATTAACTTAATAATAAGCAAAAGTACATTATAGTCAGTTTAAAGAAGAAGGGAATTGACAAATACGTCATAATAAGCGGACGTATCATACAAAGCGTTTAGTGAATAAAAACCTTTTTTAGAGAAATAAATATGCATATAATTATGTAAATAAAAATAAAAATTGCACGTACTTATTTACGTACCCTATATATGTATGTACCTATGTAATATATTTTTAGATACTTATGTATACTTAGATAAATATATTTGAATATATACTGTAAAAAGCTAAACAATGCGTTATTGCCGCGTGTATTGATCAATTACAGTGGGATGCATAAAGTGCAATATCAGAGCGCGAATGCCGGCAGCGTCCCGGCGCGAGCGGGCAGGCTCGTTAATTAAGCCGTTCATTAGTGAATTTGCCCACTGTTGCGCACTTATCTGCCAGCTATGGCCGATTGTCACGGACCAAGGCTGCGGCCGGCTCAGGGCTAGTTGCGTTTGTGAGGACTATAAATAAACGTTCTATTAAAATCGGGACCCATTGTGTGTTCAAAACATCATTGCTTTAATCTTATTAGAGGGATACTGTATGCGGATCATAGAGAATATCTAATATTAGACATTTTTTTTTTCGGGTGAACCAAACCTCTTTTTTACAGTAAAAGAGTATTTCACTCATTTTGCGAAACTTTTGACACAGGATTTGTAAGATCGGAGCAGTCCTTGTTCCCCAGTTGTTAGATTCTTATTCGTGAGACCGGACTATTAGCAATCTTATAAGATTTTATAAAAACATGATTATCTTATAAGGGATTTATAATAGAACGGATTAATATATAAATGGAATAGATTTGTCTTACTTAGTGTGTGTGAATTTATTTCTATGTTCAACATTTCGGCTACCTTGCGAAAACCATTTTCAAATCACCATTCTAAACTTTAATCGTATCTAATATAAATATTTGGTTTACTTAAAGGTTCCGATTATTGACATATCAAAAAGTGCCATTTTAGAATTGCCAAACAAATTTGAAACAGTTCCAGAGCGCAGAAAAATCCCGGAGCCGTCGGGAAGATTGAGAACTCTTAATTGGCGGCCACTTACGGCTACATCATAATTACCTTTCTAAGCCGCGGCGGTTCCTTTACCGGATAAGCGTATTCATACGTCCCGACTTATTTCGTTTTTTGTCGGACACGGCATAAATTAAGCTACCGGGTTTCGATGTGCGCGCAAGTAATCGACTCGGTTCGAATGCCACTCGATTAGAAAATCGACTCGAGGAAGACTGGAAGGGGAAAGTATTTAGTTTATTGTAATTGCCTTTATGGCTGTTTCTAATTGGGAGCCCGTTTGGATGTTTTTTATCTACCGACTTGGTGCGTGTTTGCAGAGGTCTACTGATGAAGGATGCTTCTAGTCCACGCACTTTAAAATCACTATTTCAAGTTTATTTTTATATATATTTGAGACATTATGATAATATGAATTAGTTCAATTTAATTGGAATTATTTAAACTAAAGAGCTACAGAGAGAGCGAATTGGGAGTTCAACTTAAGAAACTTTCGATACTAACCGATGGAACCATCGGGATGGATGACTAAAAACTTTAAGCTTTTCCGTGCTTCGAAAGACACATTACCCGTTGGGTGCATTTGCAGTCCTCAAAAGCCAGTATTGAGCCCGCGAGGTGCTTAACTGATAAAAAAGGCCGGTGCATCTGCGGTTAGTACTCGTACATCCAAATAGCTGATAGTGATGATAAAAAAAAATAAACATAAATTTAATTACAATAACCCGTTTGTATTAGGATTTAAAAAACCATTAACAAAAATTAAAAGCATGTTTTAATCAAAAATAAAATAGAAGGTATGCTACCGTGCAAGACGCACTATTTTACGATAGGTTGAAACGTGAGCATGATTGCGGCGTGGCCTATTTGTTGGGTTATAATTGGTTATAATCACACGTAATCACCATTACACGGGCCTGCCGACTATTGCGCTGTTTGCAGATAACATTTTATTGCACCTATCCTAAGTAATATTACGCGAAAATCTTTTTTTTGTCCTGTCTTTCTTTTTGTCCCCATCGTTTACGACCAAGCTGCTCATATTGTTGGAGGAATAAGATCGCAACTTTAAATAAAGATTAACAGGTACAGGGCTACTTTAATAAGGAACACAAAAGTCAATTTGTATTTGATTAGATTTCTACCGTAAAAATAGATTTATCATTTTTTATAATATTAGTTTGCAAAATTGCAAATTGACCCCAAATAACGACAAGCACTAAGTTGGATGGCAGATAAAGGTTGAGAAGATTGAACTGAAACCGCAGGACCGCGCGGGTGCACGCTGCATTCAAGCAACCCTAACACGATGATCATAAAAGAGTTTGTCCTAAGAATATTGACAATTGAAACTGCATTACATAATGATATTGATTATTGCCTTACTGCCTCAGATAACAATATTAAATATATATTTATATATTAAATAAGGATAACATTAATCTCAGAAACTGACCTAAGTCCACTTGAGATATCGTCGTGTGTCTACTACTCGGCTATCCGTGATGGTTCACATGTCTATTTCTCATATTAGGAGACCCTAGGACCCTACTTCTATTATAAAATGAAAGTTTGTGTTTCTTCTTTCCGGCCGGAAATAAACCTAAATAAAATTTGGCTGAGAGGTAATTGCTAGTCTGAAATAACTTATTGACGGTCAAAAATTCCATAGGCATGAAGGACATACATATTGACAAAAAAAGTTTTAATTTATTTCTGGCTTCTATTCATAGTTTCAAGTAAAAGAATCAATTTCAATAATATTTGTGTAAATTAGCTTAAATATAACTAAACACCACAGCTTTTCAAATAGTAAACTTAAGTTAATTGTTTTTGTTTTCCTTTTTGTACTTCCTTTTGTGGGACAATGGACAACAGGTTTATACCTGCATGCACATTGTCCCTTAGGAAAATTGAATTTATGACTGTCGATAAAGGTTACTATTTATCCCGAAAGCATATTCTCGTAGGTACCTAGCTTTTAATATTTCTCTAAGGAATCGGCACAATTTTCCGCAATAACATGGGTTTCTCGAGGATAAGATATAGAGCAGCATAGATACAGGTAGTAATAGCAAGGGATAAGTACAAAGATCTCGCGGATCGAGTCGTTCACGGAAATATGAACTAGTCGGAGGATTGGTACAGAAGTACACCAGCATAACTCACTGGAGTAACAGGTCTCCTAGTGATAATAAATCGTAAGAGGAATGTTATCACAAGGTCGCGGCTCGTCGCACCGGCCGGCGACAAGGGAAACGCATTTGCGCGGTCGGCCGCAGCCGGACGGTAGCCGGTTCGAATCCCGAGCGACTGATGGGGAGATAAGATGACGATTAGGGCTGTCGCAGATTTATATTTATAGTATTAAGCCCTGGGTCAGTGAAAGCCATCAGGATGGCTTACATAGAACTCGCTCGCGTGAGAAATATATTACACTAGGTAGACCTTATACAAAGGTCGTCTGCATTGGTACCTTATTCTCATATATTTCCACCGCCAAACAGCAGTGTTGGCATAGCTATGTTCCGGTTTGAAGGGTGAGAGAGACAGTGAATTTCTGGGTAATACGATACAATAACTTTAAGTCACAAGATTGGCAACGCGCTATATCCTTGTGATATTACAAGCGTATTGGCTGCAGTGACGCTATCACGCGGACTGTACGCTTGCTTGCCGACCTAACATATCATTATGCTGACAAAATAAATAAAATGGCTACTTTGATGTCATTCTTGGAAGCACATTTGTAGAGATCTAAAAAAAATACTTGTATATTTTGAGTCTGCAAAAGTCTTGATATAAGGTTGATATTTTCCAAGCGCACACGTGTCAGCCCTCAGTGGGAATACGTTGAATGCTTTCGTGTGTTAAACACCATACCTAATCTCTTATCTCGGTAACGACGGGACAACGCCCCCGCCTCCAGATTAATTCCTTGAAGTTCGAACTGGAGAAACTATTAAGGAAGAAAATCTCAAATTATGTTTATAATTAAAACGATATACGTTTAAACGAGGTAAGTGGCTCGCTGTGCGTACGTCGTACGAGTGTGGCTAGTGTAGGTAGTGTGTAATTTGACACAAAAAATATATTATTCTAATCTCACTTCTTGTTAGGATAATCTAGAATATTTCAAACAAGTATTTAATCCAATAAACTGTCGCTATCTAGTTGGAAAGATTATATCAAAGGTCATAGAAAAAAATTGTTGTTTCTACCTCTGTTAGCAAACTCATTATTTTTATTAATATTAGATACAGAGTGAGGAAAGTAATGTGTCTTGAGGTACCGGCAGAATAAAATAATACGTCCCCCTGCACCGGGTTTCATAAGAGACTACTAAGGCGCCAGAATCGACAGATCCACAATAGTGTAGCTCAAATGTACAGGGCGGGCAGAAGCATCCCAGTCGTGAAAGCTGCGCTCTGCGATTGCCAACACGATTGCCTAGCACGGCAATTATAAGAAAAGCTCCCCCTTTCTTGGGGAGGCCTGTGTCCAGCAGTGGACTTCTAATGGCTGATGTGATGATGAGGTACAAAAATGTCAAACAAGCGTACGGTCTGCGTGGTTGTCGCACGTGTTCAATACCATAAAGATGTCACTAGCCCGCCGCCAACTATTTTTGTAGATATTATGTCACATTATCTAATCATTTCGCCGCTTCTCTCAACCGCTCTTTAAACCTGAACACAGTGTAAACTACTGTATAGCGGTAGAAATAGGGGGGACTACTTTTAATAAATAATTGCAATAACCCAGTATGTCATGCATGTGTATGTTACTTGCTAATAACGTAGCTATTAATTTGTATTTATTTACAACCAAAAACAATCATCTTCTTGGACTGGCACATTTCAATCAAGATTTACAATCCTAATAGTTCCTAAATGATTTAATCTAATAGATAATCTGTTGAAGCCAATAAGACAGAAAAACATATTAATGTCGGAGTTGAGTCGTAGTTTAAAATATTTGCGAAGCTAATTTGTGCGGTCGCTTGTTTCCTAATTTGCTCAGTTGTCCTGCCAAGTTCGCACTAGCATCACTCCTTGCCGAGTGTACTGTCGAGTCAGCCCTCTCTGAATACTACACAATAGAACCAGACAAAATGTTGTCTTCTTATCAAATTGCAAAGGTCTTGGTCGCATTCATAATTTTAATTTTTTCAATTACCCTTAAACTATAAATATCTTGTTATTCGTCCGATATCATCATCATCTTCAATGGCTGACCATTGAAAACCACTGTTGGTCATAGACCTCCCAAAGACATGGAAAATTTTAACTGTAATTGTCGCGCTGGGCAAGCGTGTTGGCAATCGCAGAGAGTAGCTTCGCGTCAGGGATTCTGATGCCCACCGTGTGATTTGAGCTACACTAATACGAATGTATATACCTCTAGTACCTCAGTCACCTCTTACGACACCTGGTACAGGAGAAGATACTGCCAGTCAAGGCAAGGCCAAATTGTCCGACAGAATAATTTTAAGTATATATATAAATAAAATTACTCTTTATAGTCAACCCAGTAACAAGTAAGGATTCCTTGAGTAAAATCATATTTGCTGCAATAGTAATTAACAAGATTAATAGTTATTATAATGATCGCCTATAACGTTTACCTCAAGGCATTACTTTAATTAAACTATTTAAAATATTGCCCAAGATAAATAAATAAACATGTTATTTATGTATCTTGTTGTATCACCAAGATTAGAATTGCCACCTATCAAGGCTCTAATCTAAGAGAGTTCTACATTTTGAAAAGATGATTCTAGTACAGTGAACACAGGATATCAGTTAAATTGTAATTTATAAATCCAAGCGAACTGCTCCGAATGTATTACGAAGAAAAATAACTAGTAAATTTTTCTTATAAGACAAAATGACATTACCATTAAAGTCGTATGTTTTTTTTTAAATTATCGGTACTTGCAGTTCTCTGCATTTAATAAAATGTGGCGTCGAATAGTCCTAGATGTGTAGAAGCGTGTTTATCTACGATCATAGGCGAAATAGTAAAGCGTCCAGTACCAGGAGCCCAGGAGAGCCGAGGAGGTCTCGTCAGTGGAAACGCACTCGTAAGTACCCAGTGCTCGATCTTAATGAGAGTGGACAAACTGGATACGAGGGCCGGTCCGACCGACTGCTGTGGATGCGACTGGTTTCATTAATTGAAATGAATATTCCCGTATATTGTAGTTTTATATAATTTGATATAGTAGCCATTTATACTCTCTATAGGATACAGGTTTTATAAACAGTACCTTTTATAGGATTTTATGAACGTAATAAGTATAATTGGTTGTAACATCTGGCTACACGAGTCTATTTATTTGTATAAATCACTTAAATTTCGAAAAAACTGATTGCAAACGCCATTTGCAATTGACTATTATTTTACTAGACAGTGCACAACATTAAAGTATGCGATAAAATGTAAGATACCTCATCCACCTTAGTCCGTTCAGCGATCATAACACTTGCCATATAAGGCAGTGGTATCATTACCGCTACCGACCACCAGCGCTTGCGCAGCGCTGCGCGCCTGGTAGCGCGCCCCTCGCTCGCTCCTTTACACGCACCTCTATCCACAAGACCTTCACCTAGCATGCAACCCACATTGTGCGTTATTTTCTATGCTTTAAAGTTGGTTTACCCGCGAGAAGAGTGATGGAATGCAATATGCATTCAATGGTGGTGCGGACGTTTCATTCAAGTTGAATCGGCATTTGGAGTATCACATAAATGGAGGAGGTTGTTTGGAAGGAGAAACCATTCAATGTTTTGATTCTGTTTGGTTGTGATATGTACTCGTGATAGGTACAGAACAAAATGGCTGCTTCTAATTAATGGTCGGATCTCGACATTTTCTCATGTTCATACGTAAGTTCAATGTTCTTATAAGCACTGTTTTATTTAATATCTATACTAATATAATAAAGCTGAAGAATTTTTTGTTTGTTTGTTTAAACGCGCTAATCTCAAGAACTGCTGCTTCAATTTGAAATATTCATTCAATGTTGAATAGTCTATTTATCGAGGAAGACTTTAAATTATATAAGATTATGCTAGGGCCAATAACAGCTTAGTATACATGACGCTAGGTTTGTTCTAAACTTAACGCAGGTGAAACCGCGCGCGTTGCTATTAAACAATAAGACTATAACAACCTTTACACTATAACAGACGGACAAAAAATAATTTAATACCAAACTGAAGCTCGATAAAGATCAACTGTCAGTCGATTAATATCATCGAATGTCTTAATACCTAATCGTGACTCAAACAAAGACATTGCTATAGCAAGAGTTTTTATCGAAAAACGCCATCGCGGATTGGTCGTGCATCTAGTAGTTGTTACGCTGCTCATACATTGTTTGTACGCAATGTTTTTGATTATAGTATCCTGCGGAATTAATTTAGTCCAAAATTGGTCACGGGCTACCGCGCAGCAGGAACAACCTGATAATGGCCGCCTCGCGTCGAACATCGCTTATTTATAACCTCGTATTATTATCGGTGGTTACGTTTAAATGTATTATTTTTAATGCGAACGCTCATCTCACTTGATTATACGAAAAAGGTACGCTCTTTATATCCAATTTTATATTTTAAATGGTGGTTGGACATGTCAGTATTTGCTACGTAAGCATACTATGTTGTCTTTCAAAGCTTAAATAAAGCTTAAAATTTTGTTTCTACTTTAATTTTTAAATGTGACTTTAGTAATAAATAATCAAATTAGACATCTCATACATTGACCTGCTTCCGAGATGAGCAGCTTAAAGCACTTGTTGCGGACACCAGATAATAGAGTAATTACAAATACAATATGGGCCGAAGTACGTATGTAACACCCAGACACAGAACAAACAGAAATGTCTATCACACAACAGAGTATAAGATATAGACTCTTCACTCAAGCACCAATATTAATATTTATATTCATGTGAAAGTCTGTCTGTTTGTAACGCTTTTATGGCTTCACCGGCAAGACTGTAAAGATTGAATGTTGGTATGTGAATTGGTTGAGCTATAGCAGAGGACCAAGTTTAATTTTGGACGCACGACGAAATATTATAAAAAAGAAAACCTACACGTGAAGGTTTTGCGAGAGGATATTTAGTGAGACATAATGATGACATTGTTTGTTTCATAACCGTATTGTCTGCTCACATTTTCCTGCAAATTTCAGCACGAGCAAGTTCATTCTAATAATAAAATTATCAATCATACTAATAGTTTTGTAAAAGAATCTGTATATTGCAAGCGGCGTTATCCTATTTTTCATATTAGACCTTGAGGAAACCATGAATAAATACAATTTGAGGTCATCTCAGGATAGGGAAAATCACTAGCATTAGAAAGAGAGGACTTTGTGGTAGAAAAACAACAAATAATGACCGACTAGTTTTTTGTCGTAAAAAAATAAAATGTTTTCCAACTTCCTCAGAGAACTATCAACTTCATAACACTTAACCAAAAAGTCTCCGCCACGTTTCTTTTTTGTTTGAACGCATATAAATCAAGTAATGCCAAATACATTATATCATTACATTCGATGGGTATTATTATAAGACAAATTTTGGTGT
Source organism: Heortia vitessoides (assembly GCA_020976665.1). NCBI lineage: Eukaryota > Metazoa > Arthropoda > Insecta > Lepidoptera > Crambidae > Heortia > Heortia vitessoides. Next base: position 19,897,653 of record JACJUM010002819.1, on the reverse strand, counting down.
AATGAATCATTAATTCACTTATTATTCATTGGCAGAGGAAAATAGTATCGCTGTGTACCAGGGGTGGTTAGAAGTGACTGAGGTAGAACGAAAAACAGCGGTATACCCATTTGTCTGCCCAGAGTAGCAATTATCATCGAGAACTGTTAATGTGTGATTCTATTGTAAATCTCTTTTGATTAGCAGTGAACGTTTTATCGAAGACTGTTAATTTCTACAGTTAAATTACCACCATTTAAGAACATTTTTGTTTTCAATTTAAACGTAAAGTATAGTGAAAGCCCAATTTATAAAAAAAGTCACTGAAAATAATACGGACTGATGCGGACTTCAAGCAACAGAAGGATTACAAATACAATACCTAAATAAAACATTTTACAGTCAGACACAGAATAAATACAAATACTCATCATACCAGAAATTATCCACGACCTTTGGTGCACAAAGTCGATACACCTTCGAATCCCCTATCGGGCCCGTTAATTATGCTGTACGTTACCAGTGATATGTGATAAAAATGCATGTGAGGCCTCTTTATCAAATATTTTAGTATAGGAAACCCATGTAAGAACGCCAGCACAATCACAGTCTTCATAGCTTTATAATTTCTCCTTCATGTTAGAAGCGGCCGGAGCTGGCGCGCCCGCGTCGGACTCTCAGCACAGCATTAGAGATAATTTCGCCGCGCGCCGCCCGGTAGCTGCCGACTGCAATTTCTCCCAACGACCGGCTACTGGGCACTCGCCTAGGGTTGTGAGGGATCGATACTCGAACAATAATACTAATTATATTAAACTATATTCATTTATTAATATAACTTAACTTAAAATTTTAATTTAACTTAACTTAATATTTAATTATTACTTAATATATATATATATATATATATATTAAAAACAGCAAAAAACGAGAAACAATTGAGTTCAGATATAGTGACAAAAAAGCAAAAATAACGAACCAATGAGGACTTCATCGTCATCATCATACCACTATTGGACTAAGGCGTCTCCAAGAAAGAAGGTTTTTTGCTCATAACTGCCGCACTGGGCAAGCGTGGAGGCAATCACAGAACGCAGGTTTCGCAACGGGTATGCTGCTGCCCTTTCCCGCCTTTGCATTTGAGCTGTACTGTTTCGGATCTTTATACCGTCACTCTCCGGTTCTGGTACCTTACTCGCCTCTTACGATAATTGGTGCAGTGGGACATACTATTATACTCTGCCGGTATCTCAAATGAGGACTTCACCTCTGGATGTGCTGCAGCATGTTAAACAACACCTACAGCGCTGGAATTCTGAATATTTTAAATAAATATAAGTTAAAAACGCATTCTTCTTTTTTTTTTGATTCTCCTATTCAGAATATTACTTAAGCAGATCTTAAATATTTTTTTTCCTAGAGCTATCGATATCGAATATCGATAAAAGGTTCGATGTGTGCTGGTTATTCTATCGATCACTGTTCGACCAGGCCGCCCTACGCGCTCGGGGAACAGACGCGCTAATCACACCTCTCCGCGGAACAATGTTCATAGCTGCTTATTTTCGAGCCGCCTTGTTTACGGCATCATCTGCCTGTTACAAGGCTATTGCCAAGTGTAAGAAGACTTTATTACAGGCATGCCACGTATTGTTTACTTCTCTGTCCGCAAAATTAATTTTTACACCACACACAATTGCTGGAATTATCAGGTTAACTGAGGGTTATTTATATTATGGCAGCTCTATTATTAAGTCCCTTAAGTAAATACTCATTACTTATCAACTGGTTTTCCTTCGGTTCATTCATATATAATAAAACTTTGATGTTTCCTTCCACAAAAGAGTAGAAGATGAACTGTGGTGTTTCATATTAGTGCGTACATAGGACTAGCAAACTCGAGGTTTCATCGTTCAGTTTTAGAACTTTCATACTAACTTAGCACTCCTTTTAAGGTATATTTTGCAAAAAAAAATTTACACATAAAAATCAATATGAACAGATATTTCTATAATGGGTATATTCGATACTTATGGCATTTACTATAACAATCATATAATGCACGAGAACCGCTCAAGGCAAGAGTGCTAACTTCGTTAGTGGGATAACCGAATGCATACATAACTTGTAGGAACAGTCGTGAGATTAATCCGCCCGCACTCTGTTCCGGCGCGTCGACGTAATAAGGGAGCTTCGACCAGCTAACAAATTGATCTTATTGGTTAGCAATAAAATAGCTGCGAGCTACTCTATGAGTTAAATGCGTCGATCATCGGATTTATGCAGTAATACTTATAATTGTACTTGGGTGTTGCGAAGTGATACTTCATCGATGTAATCCTCATTTCGCAATCATATGGTGGGTGGTAACCAAATATAATAATGCTGATAATCCTACGAAAACTATACAAATGACAGTTGCGTCCTGTTGTTACACGTTCACGCCAAAATAGGTCTAATAGATCAGGATGAAACTTGGATGAGAGATTGATTTTAGTCTGAGAAAACACAAGCGATTTTGATGTTACGTAAGTGCATAGGTCGTAGGATAGACTTAGATTTCTGACATCAAATATAAATGGCGATCGTCCATGCTTGCAGTGGTGTACTATACACTGGAATATACCACTGTACCAGAATATGTTTTTATCGAACTCTTTACTGCAGTAACAGGATGTCGTTTATAGGACTGAATAGCAATAGATGAGTTATGGTGAACCGTTATTTGGACTTTTACGGACTGCCAATAGTGTCCGCCAAATTTTAGTATAGTATCATTGTCATCATATGATATGACGACCAATGGAAATCTACTGCTGGTCATAAGCTTCTCCAAGAAAGGAGAGTTCTTGCCCATAATTGCCGTGCTGGGCAGAAGTGTTAGCTATTGCAGAGGGCAGCTATTGCAACGGGGATGCAGCTGTCCATCCTCGCCCAGTGCATTGGCCTGTCCTGTCTCGGCTGGATATACTACCATATGTCGGTTCTGGTACCTTAGTCTCGTCTTATGATACCTGCAGTGGGCGGTGCTATTCTGCCGGTATCTCGCGGTATATATAAACGGCAGTATAGTACAGACATACAAAAAGTCGGTTCCGCCGATCGGTGCACCGCCATTACTTAGGAGAGGGCGCGCGTCGCCGGGCCGCGTCCATTGTGCCGCCCGTACATTATCTCGAGTTTGGCGCGCGCCGCCAAATTTGTACGCGATCCGATATTTATTCTGTTGCCTAATAAAGATTTTAATGGTGTATTATTAGTATGCAGCTCGAGAGGATTTTGGACGGAAAGAATAAAAAGATATATGGCGGCTGCGTCCTCTTGAACGGTTTAAGGTAACGGTGACTCACGTAATTTTTATGCAGGACCGATGGTTACGAGTACCTGCTCTTCTTAACAATAAAACCGTGGCAGTTACTTGAATATACAACTATTTCAGTTACAAACGAAGATTACTTAAACTCTTATATTCAGTAAGACAATAAATGGCATCGAGATAGTCGGCAAGAATTCGTCATCATTCTCGAAGTCCACAACTGGACATAGGCCTCACCTAAAAAGAGGAATTTTTCCCATAATAGCCGCGCATAGTGTTGGCAATCGCAGAGTGAAGTTTTTGTGACAGGAATGCTAACTTAACGGGCACACCCCCGTCCTGTGTATTTGAGTTACACTGCTTAGGATGGATATACCATCTGTAGGTTCAGGTACCTCAGTCGCCTCTTACGACACCCAGTACAGGAGGAGGTACTATTCTACTTTGCCGGTACATCTAGACTAATTAAAAGATCTCATTGGTATCCAAATCCTAACCAATATTGTAAAAACGAAATTGTCTGTATCTATTGGGTATAGATAAAATACTATCAAATCATACTGTCTGTCTGGCACCACTCAAAGTACGAATCATTCTGAAATCTAGCAATTTGTGAATAGTTTAAAGCTACATATACTATTTTTGATGTAAAGTACAGTATTAAGTAGGGACACAAACCTATTTTGTTTCATTGTTTATGCACTTTTTTAACTCGTTTTGAAATTGGGTATTTCCGCGAACATACTAGAACGTCAATTACTGACGATACATCTATAAACGTTAAGGTCGATGTGGTATCGACGTTTTTTGGAAGAAGCATCAAAACATGCAGTTTATTGGGTAGTTATTATAATAATCGTTTTCCTCATCAGCGGTACCATCACGCAGTGCAGGTCCCAAAAAACCGCACGTGGTTCCGTCGGTCTCGGCGGCGATTAAGGTTATTCGTTCATAATTCCCCATTAACCGGCGAAGAGTGCTTCACGCGGATTTAATGCTATAACCGACTCAATCAATCGCGGGCGTGAAATCGACGGCCGTGGGCCGGCTGCGGGCTAGACATCTATATTATATTACAAACACCGCATTCAATATTAATTATTGGAATATTTAATTAACTAGATGTTTTTGTAACCATTTGAAGTAATTTATCTAATTAGTTGTGGAATACAGCCACGGTTCTTTATATCAGGCATCGTAAAAGACGATTATCAAAGTTCGATTCTTTCGACGAAACATAACCCATATGAATTGAAAAACAGTCAACAGTATTGGGATGATTTCCATAATGTTGAAAGTGATTGTTTAGTAAATTTTTTAATAAATACGACCAATGTGACATGTATATATGCATAATGTATTAACCAAGAGTAAAAGTATTTTAAGTTTATTCAAGATATTCATTTTCATATTGCGAAGTCTTATTTTTTATTTAATAGCCTAGATCAACAATCAAGCATATAGTTTACTTCACAGTTAACGTCTGCGTAGCCCATAGACACTCGTCATATCACAAGGATATCCACAAGCCCGTTGCCAACCTTGTGACTTGAAGATATTTTGTCTCATTACCCAGTAATTTCTCCGCATCTCTCTCCGTTCGAACCGTAACAGAAATAGGTAGAGCGGTAGAAATAGGTAGAGTGAAGTACCGAAGCAGACATTCTTTGTATGAGATATACCTCATGTAGCGGTCGTCATGGACTGAAACCCTTCGCTAAAGGGCTAACTTAACACTATGTCTTGTAAAATATCCGACATTTTGGGGTATTATTCACCTATAATCGCGACGCAAGCATCAAGCATCAATAGTTGGGCGTAGCTTTGTGATTGTGATGTTGATGTGAGTTCTCATTGTATTGCATTTGAACTTCGCTGTTTGGAGTGGATGTTATTATCATTTATCACAAGCGACCGAGGGAAGTACCTTTTACATTCCAGTACCTCACCTAATGCAAGAGTACACTTGAGGTAGACCTCTTACAAAGGTGTCCTCATTCAGATTTAAAAGGTAAGATAGGTAGAAACAACTAAGTAGAAATTACTAGGTAGAAATTACTAGGTAGAAATTACTAGGTAGAAATTACTAGGTAGAAATTACTAGGTAGCAATTACTAGGTAGCAATTACTAGGTAGAAATTACTAGGTAGAAATTACTAGGTAGAAATTACTAGGTAGAAATTACTAGGTAGAAATTACTAGGTAGAAATTACTAGGTAGAAATTACTAGGTAAATGTGACATAGTAACTTCAATTCAAAGAGTTGGCTAAACGCTAGTGATATCGTTGTGATGACGCGTGCGCTGCCAATGGGCTGCGGTCACTTTAAAAAAACATGTTACAAAAGAAAGTCCACCCACTGCTGGAATATGATTGAATATACTTTAAAACTGATGAATTTTGATAAGGCTTTCACCAATAGATGAAGTGGTTTATGTGGAAAGTTGCAGTTTCCAATTCATCACTTTTTTGTGGTAATTAATTGAATATGATGTTGATTAATAATAAAAAAAGAGGCCGACCTGCTACAAAGTTACGGCAGAAAAAAGTCTAGGCATACGTTTGTGCTATGCCGTTTTATAAAACCGGGGAGGCCAGAGAAGTCCGTTATATATAGAGTAGATGTAACAACTGAATTTAATACGAGAATTTAAGATTAAAATGTTTCGTAGGAAGTTCTAGAATATAATTACACTTTTTATAGTGTAATCAGATCTAACATTGGTCATCTTGTCTTATTCTTGGTCTAATGGCAAATTAAAATACTTCTAAGTATATAAACATGAAATAGGAATGTGTTTATTTAACTTAATACAATGATGGGTGGTTTCTTACTATTGGCCTCATAGACCAACTCAAAACAGCTCAACGGGCTATGGAGAGGGCAATGCTGAGAGTCTCATTGCGCGATCTAATGGAGGAAGAAGGAATGAGTAGATATGTCACAGAACGAAAGTTAACCTTAGCCTGGCGGGTAAGTAAGTTGAATGGCCATTGGAGCCGTAAGGTTCTGGAATAGACACTACGTACCAGCAAACGCAGCGTTAGACGCCCACCCTCAAGGATTTGACTGAAACCGCAGGATTGCGCTGGATATAGGCCGCATACAATCGGTCACATTAGGGAGACTTATGTCCAGCAGTGGACGTCCTATGGCTGACATGATAGTGACGAATATGAATACTTCAAGTGAACTTCAAAGATGCCATCAAAACAGTAAGTTCATGTATTATTCGAAGCGTATATTATACTTATGAAGCATGACGACGTCAAAATAAGTTTGCTACCCTTTTTTCTTCGAACTGCTTGTTTTTTAAAGTAAAAAAAGCGTGATATTTTCTAAGCCGTTACTTTAAAATTGGAACGCATGCGATTCGGTAATTTGCAGTGAGTCGGCGGAGTTACCGGCAGACGACCGGCTCTCCCGCAATCAATCAATCTGCCGACTTTCTTGAACACATCGCTTTTATTATGGAAAATCGGACATTTACGGTTAAATGTCAACCGACTTTTGGTAAGGGCTATCATTTGTGGGAGTTTTAAAATAATTAAAAAAAAAAATGTCAATCAAAACATTAACATATAAAATAAATATATACGTAAATGAAATTGTGCAATAATTCAATTGACTTTGGAATATTTACTCTTAAAAGTTATTAAATTATAAAAAATACATATTACTATATATAGTACGTCACTGACGCTGTTTGTTGTTGGTCGTGGGGTACCGATAGATTAGAAAAGTACCTCCCCGTGTACCGAGAGTCGTAAGAGTCGACTTAGGTACCGACAGATGTCGGTATATCCATCCAAAACAATGTAGATTATATCCACAGGATGGAGATGGGCAGCAGCAGAATAGAGTTACGCTCTGCGATTGCCAACACGCTTGTCCAGCGCGGCAATTATGGACAAAATTCCCCCTATCCCCATTGTCCAACGGTGGACTTCCAATGGCTGATACGATGATGATAAAGATGACGTTGTTGTGCAACCCCAAATATTCAGAGTGACTATAAATCAAGGAGTATTATATAATTTTTCTAATTAAAAATGTGTGTAATTTAATACACATTACCAAAGACACGGCTCCGCCTGTGTGAGGGAGTGTATAATTTTTATAGCGCGCAATATAATTGCCAGTCGTTTTTATTAAATTTTAATATTTATTGATGTATCAATACTGTGTTCAATAAATAACTAACCTTATTTCGATACAGATAAGTTAAGCGGTTAATAGTATCATCATCAAAGTAGCGATAAAACAGATTTTGCCCATAATTAGGCGAGGACGCAGGCGTGGTGGCAAGCCATTGAAAGTCCACAAAGAAGGGGGAATGTTGCCTATAATTGCCAAAGTCAATGATAGGCTTGAGTTTAATGTAAATTGTATTTTTTATCATTATCATCATATAAGCCATTAAAAGTCCACTGCTGGACATAGGCCTCTTCAAAAATGGCGGAATTTTGCCCATAATTGCCACGCTGGGCAAGGGTGTTGGCAATTTATTTTTTTATAAATAATATTAATTAATGTAATGATCGAATTCCGAGACAAGTAGCTTAACGCACTTGGTTTTCAGATATCGATCAGTAGATTCCTCTAACTGTTCCTAAATACATACATAATTATACACTACTTAAACAAATAAGGATATAACACTAAACCGTGAAGAACCGGCAGAGTAGAACAGGGAGAGGCCTTGTACCAGGTGTCATAAGAGGCGACTAAGGTACCAGAATCGACATATGGCGGTATATCCGCAATAGTGTTCAAATGCACTGGGATGGGCAGCAGCATCCAGGTCGCGAATGCTGCGCTCTGCGATTGCCAACACGCTTGCCCAGCGCGGCAATTTTAGGCAAAATTCCCCCTTTCTTGGGGAGGCCTATGTCCAGCAATGGACTTTCAACGGCTGATATGATGAAAATACTACAATTCGTGAATTTATACAAAACAATTTTATGCTGATGTCATCATAAATGTCCTGGATAGAGATCGAACCCAAGTCTCTTGGCCCATACATATAATAGGAACGCTATCGTATGGACCTGTCTTTGTTATATTGCTTTCCAGCTGTGCCCGTGACTGCGTCCATGTGGAATAGTATTTTTGGGTACCTCTTTACCTAAACTAATATAGACTTTGCATTTTGTCATGTTTAGTTTTATCGAATCGATGGCCTTAAGAATAAGTTGCGAAATTAGATATACTTCCATATAACTTTTAACCCCCCCCTCCCCCTTTCGACCTCTAGCTAATGTCAGGGTCTAAAGATTATCTGTGCCAAATTTTATCAAAATCGGTTTAGGGTTTAAGCGGGCAAGCGTAACAGACAGACAGACAGAGTTAGTTTCGCATTTTTAATATTATTGTAGGATTTATGTAGTGCTGATCTCTAATATCAAACGTATACAGTAAGTATACCAATAATCCAGATTTTTGATGAACACTCCATAATGTGGGGTCTAATACACGCACATCAATTTAATCTCACAAAACCTCGCCTAATAAAACATTCACAGGGCGTAACTCGGCAGTCCCCGAGCGCCGCCGACGCACCGGTCATTATAGAGTTGGCCTGTGTCTTATATTATTGTCTCGGCTATAATTACTGTTAATTGATTTATCGAGCCGTTCCACATTTTGATTTATAAGCTCCTTGACCCCTGGTTTTATTTGAAGCTGTCGGAATAAATTTACACTCTTATTGGTTTAATGGACTAATCCGAACGAGCTAGATTCTGGATCGATTTCCAGTCAGGCAATCTAAAATACTATTTGCTGATCTACAGCTTAAAGCTCCTCTCAACTTTAGTTATCAAATATGCTCATTTGAAGAAGAAAGAATCCTTATTGGTCAGGTTATCAATCCGAATTAGAAAAGGTATAGGATCAATTATTGAATGTTATCTCAAAAGTATGGTAGCTTTAGAACGGCAGAATAGTGTAAGCCTATGGGAAGTTTGTGATTCCTTTACTTAGTTAAAACAGAAATAATATACAAAACAATATTGTATATAGAATACAGTTACCATATTTTTTATTTTTCTTTGTACTGCTTTGTTATATCGCAACAAAATAATTTAGTATTTATGATAAACAAGAAAATTTTACTTTCAATACTGAGCCCAGCCGTAACAATATAACTGAAATAAAAAAATAAGGCTAGCTTATTAATTCCGTCATTTAAATACCCAATAAAAACTCCTAGCAACAATATCATACAATTTGAATATCAGAAAAAAAACGAGCCAACAAAGCTCTTAATAGTGTTCAACAGAATAATTTCTCTGTCAGTCCGTCAGTGTACATTGTAAATCTTTCATTCATCATACTTTAATCGAAAATAAGATCAAAACCATAGACTATGAACACGGAGATTGTTGAATGAAACAGAGCGGGACAGAGCACCAGGTGCGCGTGCGCGAGGGAGACGGCCACAAGATTACTGCGCCATTCGATTTCTTTTCAAGATCGATAAACAATAAATCTCTCGGATGTTTTCTTTTTGTCCGACTGTCTGTAAGTGCTTTCGTGTCCGCGAGAGACAGCTCGCAGCTACTGGGTTTGCTTTGATATCTGTGATGTTATTTTATTTGTCCGGGAATATTTTATTTCGACCTTTTTACGGCTGGACTCTGTGTTAATGGGGGCTTTATAATACGTATCGTTGGCGGTTACTGTTTGAATGGGCGAGAGTGTAAACGCTTTGTTTTATAACGCGTAAATGTATAAAGGGATTTGCCATAAAATTGACGGAATTTCGAGGCGCGGCGTGGAGCCGTCAGACTTGAAACTTACTTGTAAATATGGCTGCATTTATTCGTCGGACTAATTGATTAGGCGATTTGGAGTTGTGTGAACGAGGTGGCAATAAACAGGATACCTTATCGGTGTAATGAATTTGTCTATTTCTCCTTATATATTTTCAATGAAACAAGATTTCAATTGAAATTTTGACGTTAATATGTAAACACTTAGAATAAAATTGCTTTTTATTGGTTCTCATGGCGTTACTGGATGTATTTGGCATATTCGGCGAGGTAACAACTACCACCAAATATAAACAGGGTAATCTAAATCAGTTTAATTTTTTACCGGTAATTAATATGAAAATAGGTGATATATGACGAAGGTTAAACGGTACTTCCTGCTTACTTTTCTTGTTATTAGATTATCTCCAAAACGTCATGATTTTGAGCCACAACAAATAAATATACAAACCTGTTTGAGTAATCCTCCCATTTTTATTAAAAGTATTTAACGCATAAACTTTTATGTGCACTTAATAACAAGCAAGTATTACACGATTTACCACGATAAATAAATACAATAAAAATTGTTTATTGCCTTGATTCCAATTAATTAGAATAATAAATTCACATATCTCAAATATTGACCGAGAAAAGTTGCTTAAAAAAACTTGTAAACAGACAACTGAAGAAGCACAAATAAATACATATTGAACACCCAGGCACAGATATTATTCATATAAATGTCTGGATGTGGATCGAACCCACACAAAACAACGAGCTCAATCACTATTGGGCCTGTCAGTCCTATTGTCAAGACTTTGTACTTAATGGTACCTACCTACTAGTAAATTAAAAAAGTCATACATTTAGTCACACATTTTAGTGTTTAAAAACATTTAGGTCGAGTAGGTATTACTGTACGAAGGCCGGTGTCAACTACAAAGTATAGTTTGACAGGCTTTGAAGGTGGTCTTTCTCTTTGAAGGTTCCTGTCTTGTGCGTTAAAGGTCGTGGGTTCGATTTCCACCCAGGGCAAATATTTATATAATTATATTTATGTTTGTTCTGTGTTAAATATTTTCTCTCACGTCTGGCGTACGTAACACAAGTGCGTTTAGCGACTTATCACGGAGTCAGGTCAATGTATGAGATGTAGGAATTTATAATTTATTATTACAGTTTCATAGGTATGTATACGTTACGTAACAGTTGATAGAGCTTTCACACCAAACAAAAACAATATTATTTATATTGTATCTGGGAGTTTGTGACACTTTCCTAGGTTTTTAGACCAGAACAATGCATTTACTGTGTTATTTAGACGCTACATGTGTACATCCCTTTCGTCTATTTCTACCGTCAAACAGCAATCATTGCATTATTGTCCGGGTTGAACTGCGAGAGAGGCAGAGAAAGTACTGGGTAATATGAAAAATAATCTTCAAGTCACCAGGTCGGCAATTCTTTAGTGGTATCCTTGTGTTATTACGAACGTCTATAGGCTGCGGTGACGTTTACTATCACGCCGACCGAGTGCTATAATTATATACATATATATATATTGTCACATTGCATATATTGTACTGAATTGCCTAACACCCCGCAGAATGAGTATCAAACAAGCTGGTCTGATAAAGAGGTCTGCGCAGGAGGCAGCGCGGCGGGGTTGCAACACGTGACAGGTTTCGCCGGTTCTAGACATAGGATTCGTTTCTGTCTCAGTTTTTGCCGGCTTAAATTGCCCAAGGAGAACTTGTAGTTGGGATATTTGAGGCCGCAACTAGTTTGGACTGGATGGCTTTAGATACGAAACTTATTGACGCTTTAACAGGCTTCTGAGTTTTTACGCAATGGGTTTAGCAAGCGCTATGAATTTCTACTTTATTTGATGGTGTGGTGATCTATTGAGTAGCAATGAATTAGCAACTGGAGCCATAGATCGAAGTCTTATAGTTGCAAGCAAATGCTTGAAAGTTTGTTTTCTAAGTGACTTTAAAAATAGTAGCATTGAAATGTAGCAGTTGCTTGTGTACTCCAATGAACCGTTAGCGTGAGATCATGTCAACTTATAATACTAATACCTATATTTTCACTTTATAATTTTCTAATTAGAGCTAGACCTTAAACAAAGGTCATCTGCATTGGTCCTTACTTTAGTCTCATCTATTTCTAACACCAAACAGCAGGGTTTGCATTCGTTTGTATCGGCTTGGAGGGTGAGAGCGGCAGTAAAATTTCTAGGTAATGTGACATAATGCCTTCAAATCCTTCAAAAATTTTGCCCATAATTGCCGCGCTGGGCGAACGTGTTGGCAATCGCAGAGCGCAATTTTTGCAAAGTAGATGCTGCAGCCCATCCCCACTCAATGCATTTGAGCTACATTGCCTTGGATGGATATACCGCCATCTGTCGGTCCTGAGTCGCCTCCTACGACACCTGGCACAGAGGGAGGTGCTGTTCTATTCTGCCGGTACCTGACAGCCTTTGCTGACTTCGTTTTATAAAAAGTAAATAGAAAATAGATTTCTATAGATATTATTAATAATTACAATGCTATTCATACAAATATGTGTTGCCTGGGTATTGTAACCTTCGTCGATAAACTATGTAATAAAAATTATATTCTAGTAAATGTATTTCCCGGTACGAAAAATACTTGACATTGAGCATGATTTCATCCCTTTTTGATGAAACGTATAGATAACAACTAATTAAATTTCAAGTTCGCGATAGACGACCAACAGTCGCTGCGCAGCACGCGCGATTGGCTGCGCGGCGCCACATTCCGCTCCGTGCGTCCAATTTAACCTTTTCTTTTTTCACAGAAAAGTCACAGTGCGTATCGCAAGCGCGTTTTTATGCACTATCCTACCATTTGTGATTACTCGAGTGAACATTTCGTTGTGTTCTGTATCTAATATCCACCTGTCGGTGCGAGATAGCCGGCGATTAGCGGAAAAAATGTAAAACTGGCTAGTCAATGTAAGCAGTTAATCGGCCGGCCTCGGGCGATGCCCATGTAAGCGCAGGCCAGTTTATTTTACTATAATTACGGAGTATGACCGAGGAGTGCGTAAATTACAGCAGATTATTATTTTAGGAGTTGCACTTAGAACTGGTTCGTGTGCAGCTTCCGCGAGAGCTTTGATGGGGACAGTTTGCTGCGGAATGTTGATTCGGTACGCAAAATTAGTCTTTATGCGCGGTTACATCTTGGAAATGCTGTAGAGATTCCTATCGTGGTTTTTATATTTACATGGGTCTAGAACTTGTTTTGGCTATTTTTATTTTTTACTGATATACACGACCTGATTGGTTTTGATGTTGTAATTGAAATAAACTCGATGATCACTCGAATGTAAAGAAGCTGTATATTTTGCTGATACATCCAATTTAGGTAAATAGTAATATATCCGAGTGCGCGGGTGCCATGAATCATCTATTTGCAATTTAGCCGTTGCTTTGGCATATAGGTGAACGTCGAAAAATATTATACCCAAATTTTTACTTGGACTCTGGGAAAAAATGTGATAGTGGACCTCTTCTTAAAATGTAACTATTCCAAAAATATGACGTGGGGTACCGACAGACTATCTACCAGGTGTCGCAAGGGGCAAGTAAGGTATCGGAACCGACAGATGGCGGTATATCCATCTGAAAAAAGTGTAGCTCAAATGCACAGGGCGGGGGTGGGTAAAAGCATCCCCGTCATGACAGCTGCTCTCTGCGAATGCCAACACGCTTGCTCAGCGCCGAAATTATTAGCAAAGTTCCCCTTTTTTGAGGATGCCTTTGTCCAGAAGTGGAGTTCCAATAGCTAATAAAAAGTGTAAGTACATAACAAACCATAGCAAGATCAAAGAAGTAAAGTATTTTATGAAAATATGTATTCGCCGAGACAATTTTTCATAGTTGCCCAGTGCTGTAGAAAATGAACGATTTGAGGCCAGCTTATTTTCGACATAACTAAAACGCCTTGATATAATAATTTATGATGAGCGTGGAGCGTGGAGCGTGGAGCGTCGAGCGTGCAGCGAGAAGCGTGGAGCGTGGAGCGGCGCGATGTCGTGTCGAAATCGGCGCAGACCAGATTGTTTACGTTTGAGTTAGAGATAGCTGAATGTGGCCGGAGATATCGACGATGGGCTGCTGTGGACATGCCCGAAACATTTGTTTCTTTACTTATTAAAATTTTACTATCCAATGACACATTGATATATTTTGAAATTATTTCTCAATTACACTCGGGAAACTTGATTAAGTAATGACGACAACAGCGATTCTATAAAGACAAACATTTATGTGATACAAAAATTATATATATTATATATATTATCACTAAACCCTTTTTTAGAGCTAGACCTCAAACCTAGGTCGTCTGCTTTGGTACCTTATTCTCATCTATTATAATTATTATTACGCCAAACAGCATTGTTTGCATTACTCTGTTCCGGCTTAGAGGATAGGAGCGGCAGTGAAATTTCTAGGTAATGAAACATAATACCTTCAAACGTCAATCTTGGTACCTAGATTGTGATATCCTTGTGATAATACGAGCATCTATAGGCTGCGGTGCTGCTTACTATAATCTCGATTGTATGCTTGTGTGTAGACTTAGTATTATAAAAAAATGAATTTTCATCAGATAACAGCTCTGTACCCATAATATTACTACAGCAAAACTGTAATTTCATATGCAATTTTATTCTAATAAATAATTAAAATGTAAATATGTGAAAAAGTTCTATCTCATTCATTGCATCTATGATTATTGGGTGTTTGTTTATATTGTTGTTTGGATATTTGTGAATTTTTTGTTTGATGCATCATACCTGCTGTTGCAAGTCCACTGCTGGGCATGGGCCTGCCAAAAAAGGGGGAATGTTGCCCGTATTTACTGCGCTTGCAAATTGTAGAGCATAGCTTTGCGACGGAGATACTGCTGCCCATTCCCGCCTTTTTATATTTCAGCTACAGTGTATCGGATGGATATACCGCCATCTATCGGTTTAGGTGCCCTAGTTGTCTCTTACGTCACCTAAAGCGAGGTGTTCTACTCTGCCGGTTCCCTACGGCAAGATTGTCTAATGTCTATGTTTAGTAGATTTGGTTACATTAACGGTCTCATCCACAATAAGCGGTCGACGCAGCAGCAGCGAACCGGTGCCGCGGCACCGGTCGGCCTTCCTTGGCGACAGGTCACCGACGACTTGCGACACCGCAACCTGCTGTTAATGTGGAGTATCTATACCGATCTGGTCGGGATAGCTTCGCAATGTTCTCTCTCTATCAGACATATTTTTAAAATTTTACATAAAAATAGCATTAACAACTCGACACCGATCGAGTCAACTTGATATATCATCCAGCTTCCTAGTAGATAATTAATTCAATTATTTAAATTAATCTCAAACTAAAATCTCTTTAATTTAATGGAGTGGTTTTACAGTGATAATGTCTTCGATTGTAAATATTCCTCATGACTTATTTTATTGCTTAACCAATATAAATATAAAAGTATATTTCTTTATCTGTTATGCTTTGAACACTTAATCGCTTTCAAATTTTGACAGGCCTAATGTGTTTGTTCTGTGTCTGGGTGTTAAATATGTACACAAGTGCTTTAAGCACCTCATCTCGGAGAATACATAAGTTGTCCATTATGTACTTTGAGGTACTTCATTACGCCACTTTTCGATCACTGTTCACATTAAAAATATATAGACTAAAAACTAAAACAAATAACAGAAGGTGTGGTCTGTTTGTAAAGTAAATCAATATAATTAGGACGGTAAAATGCCGGTTAGCACCTCGGAGGTAATCGGCCACTTTGTACTCCGCATATATATACATAAATTAACGGACGGGCCGATACACATTCATGCTGACCATTGTTTTAATTCCGAATTAATTTTGATTTATACGTTTCTTAAAGTGGAGTTACTAAATGTTCCTTCATAGTAATGTCTTAATGATCCCCAGCTCTTTCCACATCTGTTAAATTTACAATATACATTTGGAATCAGTACAAACGTAGTACGGGATGAGCTTCTAAAGTACTGTACCGATTTTTATCAATAGTTGCTCACTGTATACAGTTTGGTCTTACTTGAGAGATAGGACAGATCGTATTTTATTCCGCCTTTTTTTCTGATAAACATATAAGTTTAGTTCATATACATGTGACGACTGTCAGATTAACCAGTAGCATATTGGATATATATAGTTTGTAGAGACGTTATTCTGTTCCCCAGTGCCCGTGTCGTAAGAGGCGTTTGAGGCGCGAAGCCGCGCTCTATGCTTACCCCTTCCTTGTGGAGGCCTATGTCCACTAGACTTCCAAGGGCTGGTATGATAATGATAGTCATCTTTAAGAGTTTTCTAAAAATTACTGTTTGTCAGGATCAAAGTTGACGCCATTTTTTACTTTCTGTACGCAGGTTAATCTCTCGACATACGAACATCGGTTGTGGCTACATAGAGAGTTAATCTAGTCAGCACATGCCTTAGTCGCAATTAGCCTGCAATGCTGTCACAATCAATCGTTTCATTAATGGACGCTTAATAAATTACTTTAATTACTACTTAAGATAACTATCTCTTTTATGTCCCAATATTTCTGATCCTATTGCAAATATTGCACAACATGAGGTAGACCTCATACAAAAGGTCGTCTGCATTGGTACCTCTCTCACCTATTTCTATCGCTAATTAGCAGTGTTTGCATTGCTGTTCCGGTCTGAAAAGTGAGAGAGGTAGTGAATTTTACGGGAATGTGGCATAATATCCTCAAGTCAAGTTGCAAGATATTACGAGCGTCTATAAGTTGCAGTTATGCCTACTATCACGCGGACTGGTCTAATAAAATATACGCTTATTCGTATTTTTTATGTAGTTGGAGGTATTTTACAACAATGAAGCTGATTTAAAAATATATAAGACATTTTCTTTCAAGAATTCAAATTCTCTCTCGCTAAAGGCGAGTTCAGAGCCGTTGCACCAACCCGGCTGTATGCTAATAAAACATAAGATGCATGTATTGTCAAGATTCTCCAGTTGCATGACACCGCATCATTATCCAAATCGTCGATAGCGTGAAAACTAGAAATAAACCCGCCAACCGAACATAAACAAGTGAACTGCCTATTTACATGATCATAACGAACCACTCCAAACTTATTACCCGCTAAACCACTTGCAAGCTCTAATATACAAATAACACTTGCAGTATTTATGCTGGATTAGCGTCCAAATAAATATAGTCTACGTAACAGTAGACACTTGCTAAATCAGCCGGTTACATTGTGATAGCTTCAACAAAGCCATCAATTCGGTCGCACATTTTATTATTTCATTAAAAATATATGCGAGGATTTGCTTTAATCGAAATAACAATTAATTTGAAGCATCCTTGGTGTTTTTTTTATATCTTTGCCTATTATGGAGAACGGGCCAAGCAGCAAACAAGACCATACATTTCGTGTCATAGATTACGTAGTCATAGTTTTCAACAGGGCCACATCAATGCACTGTGTTTTATTTTACGGCTTATGCGTGTTTAAATTTTTGGACGATTTCACGTGATACAAGAAATTACCACATATGCAAATGCTGATCATCAAATGGTAGCGGCCCTATCTTGTGCGCCAAGGGTCGTGGGTTTGATTCTCATCCAGAGCAAATATTTTAATCAAATCAAATGATTTTATTTGTGTTTGTTCTATGTCTGGGTGTGATATATGGCGAAATATGTGATTTAGTAATATATTCCTCTGTTGTCTGGCGTCCGTAACACAAGTGCTCTAAGCGTATGTATGAGATGTTGTAGGAATTTATTATACCAGCCTTTGTATGTCCACTATTGGACAAAGGCCTTACAAGAAAGGGAAGTTTTTATAAATGCCGCGCTGGGCAAGCATGTTGGCGTGCACAGCGCAGCTTTTGCGACGAAGCTACTGCCCATCACCACCTTGTGTATTTTATCTACACTGTTTCTGATGGATAAACCGCTATCTGTTGCGATTTCTTAATCGCCTCTTACAACCTGATATAGAGGGAAGTACTATTCTACTCTGCCGGTACCTCACGGCTCCAAATGCCAACGCAAAAAAATTATTATCATCATCGTATTAAGCGAAGGCCACAGCTGGACTCTGTCTGTCCAAAAGATTTCTGATCGGTTGTTCGCGACCTACTTCTAGCACGATTCTGATGAATCGATCTAAGAATACTATAAGAAATGTTGCAGGTACCTTTTTCAAAATCCAAATGAATAGGTTGGTATACTAAGTGGATTTTGTTTCTCAGTTGGTTTCTTTTACTATATGTGATTTGAGTATATAAAAAAAATATAACTGTTTCAATAATATACAATATTTTTCACTAACCCTCGTGTGAATCGCATTCAGCATTGCGGTAGACATAACAGGCCAATTATCGCCAATGCTTAATTGAATGCTTTGCATACTTTCCCTGCTTTTCTAGAACATTGCTCGTAGTAATGACTTAATACACCAGTTATTGTTACGTTTGCATTAATAAGGCAGCTTATGACTTATCAATGTCCAACTTGACAAACCAATCAGTGTTACGCTAACAAATAGTAGATACGTTTTCATGTATAGAGTCGCCTCGCCTGCTTTTAAACGTTGTTTTTTATTGTTAAAAGGTACGAAGTGACAATATAAACCCATTTATAAATATTTTATTTACATAACATACTGAAACGAGGTACTGGCAGAGTAGAATAGTAACTACCCCTGCATCAGGTGTCGTAAGAGGCGACTAAGGTACCAGAACCGACAGATGGCGGGTATATCCACCCGAAACAATGTAGCTCAAATGCATATCGGTAGCAGCCTCCCTGTCGCGAAAGCTGAGCAAAATTCTCTTTTTCTTGGGAGGCCTTTGTCCAGCTATGGACCTCCGAAGGCTGTAATGATGATAACATAATTGGGTTACAAACGATAAAGGAATAATTTTAGGACAATATCCCATTCTTTTAGGCAACTTATATTTTTATAAAAAATATGTAACGTAAGGACAGAAGATTAGGATCACTCGCCACATATCCATATGTTATATATATTCACACAACACCCCACACATTGACCTGACTCCATTGTCGCTTAAAGCGCTTGTGTTATAGACACTAGACAACAGAGGAATCACAAATAGAACACTTAATAACATATTTATAACACCCATACACAGGCCAAATACAAATATCTTCATATATATATTTATCCTGGGCGGGGATCATCATCGCCATCGGCCCGTCAACCCGTTGAAACAACGTTCACCGGCTGTCCACTAGAGACTGGGTACAGGCTTCCAGCTCTGTTAACATCTTTATTCACCGCACTGGGCAAGCGTAGTGGTTTAGCGTAGCTTTGCGATGGGCTTGCTGCTGCCTATCTTGGTCCTGGTGAATTTGGAGTCCGCTGTTTTAGATAGTTATACCGCCATCTGTTGGTCCCAGTACTATTCATTTTAGAAAATTTTCGAATTAATAAGATATTAACTTAATGAATTAGCATAGACATATACTTACAAACCAATACCGTCACTGCGTATCGTGATTCCAATAAAATAACACTGAACATTATTGTTGGTTTACAAATTGAGATTGTTTTTTATGATTCTGAGTACAGAATTAAATTTTATGACAAATCAAACGCGTAATTCTGCACGATAAAGATAATAATTTAACACTGCGCCGTGATTTAGTGTTGCACTAAATGTCCTGGCTTCAAGTTCTGTGCGTTGCCGTTTTCACATTCCTTTGTGATACTAATTACAAATCATTTACTTATTTAATCTTACTACATATTAATTTTTCGATAAATTTAATTGTCAACCTTAATTCGTGGCAACGTTTCTTGTATTAAAAAAAGTCAGTCGATCACCAATGTTCTAATGATCTCTGTAATGCGGACACACCTCTTGGGATTACACTATTATTAATATTATAATGTTCTGATATGTGACAGGCCATATATCTGGCCATATAAAAATAACTGGATATGTTGGTGCGATTATCATAAGCGGTTTGACGAGGTGGCTGACGTCAATGGAGGCGATGCGGATCGGAGGAGAGTTGATCACACAGATTGCAAAAGAATCTATGCGACAACTATTTAAGACTATGATTTTTTGACAATGTGCTGATTATTTTTCTACAGTACTACGAAAGGAGACTTAAAATTCTTGATACAGATTGTTTTTTTTGTGTATACTCGAATAGTTAATGTTACGTATAGTTGTTGCGAAATAAGAGAATAGACACAAAAATAATCGTTGTAAGATTTTATTTACCTTTGTTATTTGTGGTGATCGAGTCGAGCATATGGTGAATCGGTTGCTGACAAACTAACTAATTAATCACACATTTGTTATATTATTTCATTTAAGTGAACGTAATATGTATTTTTAAATATGTAAGTTCTTATGAGAAAAATAAAAGTGTTTAAACCTAATTACCTCATGATGCGATACAGAATATAGTTCCTATGTAGCACGTCAAATAATTAGATGTTATTTCAAATGTCAAATGATTAATGTTACACCTGAGATTATAAATAACAGACTTGAAATTTTTCGATTCTAAAACATATTTGAATTTTAAAACCAATTTTTGAAGTTTATGATGAATTAAATAAATAAATACTGAATAAATATTATAACTTATTTAAGTTATTAACTTATTCTAGGCTATTAATAAAAAAAAAACGAAATTTCTCGACAGCTAGTCTGGTATGCACGCCGTCCGGTTCGTAATATCTGTGCTAACATACGAACGTGATTCGTAAATTAACATTATTTAATGATTATTTTATTAATTTCTTGCCCTGTCAACGTGCCAATGATACACAAACAGAATGTCGCGCAAAACCAAAATAGCCGACTGGTTTGTGACCACCTAATTAACTTGTTGCTTACCTACTTCGACTACAGCTTATACATACAGAGTTTACGATGACAATCATTATGCGACCATTAATTATAGATATGGTCGAAATTCTAATCCGATACTAGAATCGTGGTCGTAAAATGTATTAGATACGATGTAAAGTGGCTAATGTCCAATAAATTAATGATAAATACCCGTTTTCGACCGCTGATCCGCGATCGATATGCTTAGCGAGATTGTTATGTAAGAGCCGATATGGCTTACCGATTGTTTCAACAAATATACATGGGAATGTCTCACTCTAATTTCCACAACCTTATGAAATTATTAATATCTTATCTTATCTTTTACACTGATTCCTTCGTCATCTTTTGCACCAATTCCTCGTCATCGGACTAGAAGTACACCACATACAAAGATCGTCTAAATTGGTCTCACACTCATCTATTTACTACCAAAAAGCAGTGCTTGCTGTGTTCCGTCTTGAAGAATAAGAGGAGCAATGTAATTACTGGGTAATGTGATAAAATATCCTCTAGTCACATGGTTGGCAACACATTATTGATATCCTTGTGCTAATACGAGCACCTGTAGTGATGCTTGCTATCACGCTTGTTTGTCGACTTATTTATATTTCATTATCATCACATCAGCCTTAGAAAGTCCACTGCTGGACAAAGGCCTTCCCAAGAAAAGGGAATTTTCAGGTAAAATTGCCACACTGGGGAAGCGTGATGGCCACCGCAAAGCGTATCTTTCGCGGTAGGAATCATCATCATCATATCAGCCATAAGATGTCCACCGCTAGACATAGGCTTCCCCAAGTAATCTTCAATAGCAACGGTTGTATGCGGCCTGTGTCCAGCGTGATAATGCAGTTTTAGTCAAATCGTCGGTCCATCTTGCGTGGTCTTACGTGGTCTCCAATCCAGAACCTTACAACTCCATCGGCCATCGGTTCTGCATACCCACTGCCACTTTAACTTAGTAATCCGCCGAGAAATGTCAGTAACTTCAGTTCTCTTACGAATCTCCTCATTCCTGATTCAATTGCGCAAAAAATCTCCTAGCATTGCCCTCTCCATAGCTCGTTGAGCTTCTTTCAGTTGGTCAATAAGGCCAATGGTAAGAGACCACGTTTCGCTGCCATTGGTCATCGCTGTAAACACACATTGGTCGAAAACTTTCTTGGAATTGCTGTTAAAGAGCTTCTGAAGTACTTTTCCGGTGTTCTACCCGCCTTCTGAGGCTCACATGTGATTCCGTCATCACCCGGCGTCTTGTTGTTCTTAAGCTGATTCAGGGCCATTCTAATCTCGCTCAGGCTAATGTCCGGGATATCCTGGGAGTAGTTAACTCGGCTCCTGGGTCTTTTGCCAAACTACTAACAGGCTTAGACACGGAATCGTATAACTCTCCATATATATATATAACTCTCCACCTCTCGATCTCCTCCATTACTTCGGCCTTGGTCACCGCTAATCTTCCATCTTCTCTCTTCAGTTAAGTCATCAGACTTTGTCCAATAGACATATCTCTTGCGAACACTTTTGTGCCCTTTTTCTGCTTAATCGTCTCTTTAATATTTTCAGTATAAAAGAGACAGATGTCGTGTTGTATAGATTTTGAAATATGCCTATTGAGCCGCTGTAACTTCTGTTCGGCAAAAGCTCTCAGTCGGAATGATTTTATCCCGGCGTATTCAATAATTATGCTACTACAAATCATTAATGAATTATACACCGTAAGATTTAAAAAAACAGCCGCCATCCTTTTGTGAAATCCTTCTAAAACAAGTTTGACAGTTTTTGAATTTATAGTGAATTTATAGACGCGACGGGGGATGTGAGTTTTTGGTACCCATAGGTAAAACCATGATTATTTTTATATTTTCTAACATTTACGCGTGAGGTATGGTACCGGCAGATAAGAATAGTATCTGCCCCTGTACCAAGTGTCGTAAAAGGTGACTGAGGTACCAGAACCTACAGATGGCGAAATATCTGATACAGTGATGCTTAAATGCATAGGGTGGGGATGGGCAGCAGTATCTCTGTCGCGAAAGCTGCGATCTGCGATTGCTAACACGCTTGCACAGCACGGCAATTATGAACAAAATTCCCCCTTTCTTGGGTAGCCTATGCCCTGTGTAGTGGATTTCTAATGGCTGATATGATGACTACGCGTTCTTATTCAAGCTCTCGGCTACCTCTCGGAAAACACGGTTTCACTTGAACTCTCTTGAGTTATGCTTGTATTGAGAAATTCGATACGCCAATACAAAAAAGTGTTAGCATTAGGTATCTTTCATAAGTAGAAATAATGTTTTATTGTACGAATGCTTACAATTTCAAGGTTTTAATTTTTAATACGCGAAGTTTTAGGAGTTTTTTAAAATAAAAGGAGCTTTATTTAGTATCGCCTATCTGCCTGTAAAGATTCAATTTCATTCACATGCATCAAGGATCAAATTACAATATCCAAATCGTACTTGGAAACGGTAGATTCGCAAAGTATGTCTTTGGATATGGCGTGACATATTCCGATTTCTTTTCCATTCTGTATGCGTCAATTTCATGTTTTTCACTGTTATTCATACTTGGAACTCATACTCATTGTGTCCATCACTGCCGATAAATGTCTGATAAAGGTGCATAAATTAACAAAATGGCTGTAGATATCAATATCGTCAATAGAAACCACACTTCAGATAAGCTAAGTAAAAGCCTCTACCTACAACCTCCACTTTCCTAATCAACAGGTTCAAACAACTCCGACACTGTGTCGGTTCTGTCAACACTGTGTCTCCGCGTACTGATATGATAAAATTTTAAGCCATAATGCTTAGCTTGAGCGTGTGTGTTGGAAAAGGAGTTCTGTGTCGGAGATTTCTCTACAGAGTACAGTGAATTTGATTTCACTGATAAACTTAAGTGTAAGGTTACTTAGTGCTAACAAAACGACCAAAGTGTATTGAGGAGTGTCTAACACTCGTATATCGCGTTCCTGGAGAAACTCTATGGCGGTGTGATTGTTATTTGGATGACAAAGTCGGTAAATGTGCATTTTGCTTAGAAGCCAATATTGATAGAATTATTTTATCTGAGCTTGAGCAGGTATGTTATTTTACTATTTCAACTTATGAGGGTCTTGTCTTATATGTATTCAACGAAGTGGTGCCTCGTGACTTAGTCCGCTTGACAATTTTGTTATCACTTTATGGTATTTGGAATTAATTTGTTTGTACATAATTTTTAACAAGGCATTACGGGTCTAATCGCACAGTCAGTAGTGTTTTTATCTTGTGCGCTCGTTGGTTCGATTCCTACAAATTTACACGAAATCTTACACGTTGACCTAATCCGAAATAATTTTCTTTTCAACCATCAAAAATATCACTAGTGTGCCAACCTTATGAACTGAAGATACAATGTCACATTTTCCCAGTTATTTTACAGCCTCTCTCTCCCTTCAGACAGGCAGGAACACAGAAATAGCTGAGAGTGAGGTGCCAACGCAGCCTTTAGCGTTTGTAGATAATGTTGTGTACAATTAGCATCAGGTGACCCGTTTCTTTGTTTACCCCCTATTTCCGGAAAATTCTAAGAATGTGAATTTTAGTAAACAAAATTTATTTTTAATTACAAATTATAATGGAAGCTTTTTGAATAAACAGTCTAAAATGTTAATTATGGGAGATTGGTTACATTAGGGTCGCAGACTCGTGTTACAGATCGCTAGGAGCCACGTCTCAAACTTCTCTATCTGTAGTGTGTTTATTCTAAAATAGGACAGTAGTTTGAAGAAGAATAATTATTACATTCATGCCCGAAATAAAAATAAAGTTAATTGGATTGTGTGTACATGCATGCTTAAGTGTTAGTGCGTGTGTGTTTGTGTATTTTAGTTGTGTGTGTTTTACACCAAAGAGAGAATATAGATTTAAATTGATTTTATATGTATTTAAATTGATTATCTAGTTTCTCAATATTTAGAAGATAACTTAAATCGTTTCGCAACAAGCATTACACCGGCCAATTTATATAAGCTATTCACTGCTATTTCGTGTAACATTTCGGTGTATTGTGCAGTCCTGTCAGACATTTAATACTGTCTAATAAATTCGTTGGCAGCGCAGTCGCGAGCAACGCTGGTGTGATTTGTGTCGGACGCGGTGGACGGTGGACGGGGGTCAGTGGACGGTGGACCTCACGACAACTCGTGAGGGAGTGACTGAGCGGATATAATGGCCAGCGCTGTGCACCGTGCGTGCCTATGACTCAATAATGCTTTATACCATTGCTCTTATTTGGGTCAACTGGTCCGCTGCGACATTTGATACCGAACTAATACAGTATATTTTTGATGCTCTACGCAATACGACTAATGTTAAACCTTCATAAATAATAGCCGGTGCTTGCGGCTATAGCCGCGGGAAAGCCGGTGTTACTGATTCTTACCTATTTCAAACTATCGTATGTAGAAAAAAAAACAAACAGACATTTTAGATTTATTTAAAAATTTTAGGAGAGTAAAAAGTAATTCAATCACCGGTATACACTGTAAATTATATTTGTAATAATAACCATTTAGTGAAATAAAGAAAAAACACAATTTTAAACTTTTCACAAATTATCTTGTGAACGGTTGCCGCAAGATAACCCTAACTTCGAATTAAAAATACATTAAATGAACTGCGTTTTAAAGCCGTTATTTTAACGGCTTTACTTTTTAGTATTTTCTGTATTGTCGTAAAACTGTTATTTACTAAAGATCATTGACAAATTCTCGTTTATTTCTCTGTACATGTACAATATATTATCCTGAATATGTAGTCACGCTAACATCATAGCACAAGACTTATAAAGGACTTATCCAACTTTTAACGAAATGGGTATCCACTATCGTTACAACGTAAACCAAATAACGAAAATCACAAACTTGAGATAGTCACGTTTCATTTCTGCTTTAGAAAATTCTTCAACATCATGTAACGGTTTCTTATTACAATGCTCATTACTAAAAAAGTGAAAGCTGAGTTGCTGCTGCCCTTCCCTACCCTAAACTACACTACATTATACTAATTCAGATGAATATACCACCATCAATCGGTTCCGGTATCTCAGTTGCCTCTTACGACACCCGCTGCAGAGGGAGATACTAGTCTACTGTGCCAGTCATTTCGGCTGTTAAAGCATTAATCAAACAAAGCCAGGAGCCGATGAACATTAAAGTTAAGAAGAAACAATACTTGGAAAATTTGTAGAGAATAAACAAAACATGGTTTAAAGGGACATTCAGCAGGAGAATATAAGCAGCACTTCAAGTGCGGATGTCACATCCCTGGTGAGTCTTCAGGCCGGCGCTAGCTGCTAGGTCGCTTGTAACTCTAACGTGTGAAATATGAAGTTATTGTGGAGTGAGTTATTGCTCGTGATAACGTTTTATCACCACAAATGTTGTACAATCTCTCTGTAATAACGAAATAACCTTGAATTTATAGTCCTCTTTACGAAATACGTAATGTACCGACAGCAGAGCAACTCGCTGACTCGCCTTGATACACATGTTTGATACTTTTTGTTATTTGGAAATTAATTAATTTATGTACTTTTTAATAAATGTGTTTTATTTTAATAAATGTGTTTTATTATAAAAGTCCACTGTTGGACACAGGCCTCCTCAAGAAAGAGGGTATGTTGCCCATAATTGCCGCGCTGGGCAAGCGTGTTGGCCTCTCCTTCGCGACGGAGATGCTGCTGCCCATCCCCGCCCTGTGCCTTTAGGCTGCACTTTTTAGGGTGGACATGCCACCATTTATCGGTTCTGGTGCCTTAGTCGCCTCTTACGACATCTGGTACAAAGGGAGGTACTACTAAACTCTGCCGGTACCTCACAGGCACATGTTTTATTATAATTAAGTATAAAAAGAACCTTATTAAATTAACCAATTCGACATTAAGTACACATGTCATTATAAAACAACAACTATAATAATATAA
This sequence comes from Heortia vitessoides, assembly GCA_020976665.1. Lineage (NCBI taxonomy): Eukaryota > Metazoa > Arthropoda > Insecta > Lepidoptera > Crambidae > Heortia > Heortia vitessoides. The sequence continues at coordinate 19,870,684 of JACJUM010002819.1, read as the reverse complement.
ATGATATAATTTATATGATAAATGAAAACAGACACGCAAGTATCTAACTCTTTTCCTCTCTGAATTGAAGAGCAAAAAGTTGTCGGAAATTAGCAACATATATATAATACGTTAAATTAAATAAAAAAATAATAAGTAGGCTTTAATTTAAGTTTACCAATATTTTTTTTATCCTACGTTTGCTGTTATTTTGGTACATGTTAAAACTGTTTTCTTTTTAGTTTATAGTATTATATCTGAATTTTTGTAATATAAATATTATATTTGCTAAATGATAATCTAGCATTTAACAAACAAAATATCAGAAGAGAGATAAAGAAATTACTGGGTGAATGTGACATGGTATCTTCTGTTCACAGGGTCGGTGACACGCTAGTGATATCTCTGTGATGACACGAGTCTAAAGGCTGCGGTCAAGTTTACGATCAAGCAGGCAGAATACTTGTTTGCTAACTTTATAAAATTAAAACAAACTTTATATTAAACTAGTTGCGTCCCGCGATATCACCCGCGTTAAGTTGTAGAACTTTCGCAATAATTTTGCACTTCTCTTTACCCCCTTAAGGGATGATTTTTGAAAAAAAATTGACGCATGTATCCTGACTTTCAATAAAGAACATTTCTACTGAATTTTAGTCAAATAACTTCAAAAACAACAGTTTCATACTTATTATGCACCCCGTTTTACCTCATGTAGAGTTTACAAAAATCATTTCTTACAAAAGGCTGACGTTTACATTATAAACGGATCTCCTGTGCAAAATTCCAAGCCCATATTGTTTAGGCCCTGGATTGAAAAGTCAGTCAGTCAGTCGGCTTTTATATATCACATTACAATTTCCATAACCATGGCATTCCTGTCGGTGCTGACGGTGGCGCGGGCCCGCCGCGGGGACAAGCTCGGTTTATAGCTCCATAAAGCGGCGCTCGACCGCAGCGGCCGATGAGTTTCGACAGCCTCTCGCGCTAATAGAATTATATTGGGCCGATCGGATTAGAGCCGAGCCAGGGACCTTAGCTGGGAACCTGGCTGCGGCCGTCTCCAGCACTTTAGTAGTGTTACCAGCGTCACTATCTACTAGTCTCTTGCAGTAAAATCAACTATAAAATTCATCATCATATCAGTCAGTAGAAGTCCACTGTAACGTTCACCAAGTCCTCCCCAAGAAAAAGGGAATTTTGCCCATAATTGTCGCGCCAGGAGCAAGACACTATAAGCTTAAGATGCCAGGAATCAACCACACAACAGCCAACTGGGTTCAGAAAACTGCAGCTACGGAAGTAGTGTACATCAAGTCAAGATCGACATTGCAAACAAAAGTGAGTCAATGATTTTAAGTATCCTTAGGCCTACCTTATTGAAAGTTTGGAGAAATAAGTTCCCTCCATCTATAAATTAAATGAGTAGGTACTATATTTTAATATCATGACCAAATGCGATTAGACAAAATGAACCTACGGCTTGCTTGTTTTACAAAAAGACGATTAAAACAGAAGATATCGATAGATACATAGACAGATTAGAAATCCGTTTAAAGCCTTCATTGGAATAAACGTTAGCAATTATAAATAAATGACTGAGCGATTAAACAATTTACAACTTGTAGATTGATCGTTGTTTGCAGATGCGTTTCCACGGCACGTCGAAAGTCTCTGTCACTTCAGAATACAAGAGAACGAAGTCATTTATACTTAAATCTTCACTTGTAAATATACCATTCACAAAGCTAAAGAATTTGTGTGTTTGTTTAAACGCGCTAATGTCAGGAACCGCAGGTTCGAAATAAAAAATGTTCATGACGATTCATTGTTGAATAGTCCAATTATTGAGGAAGGCTATAGGCTATATAACATAATTCTAGGGCCAAGAACAGTGTACCATAAATGATGCTATGTTTTACCTACACCTTAACGCGGGTAAAACCGCGCGCGCTACTAATATACCTATTAGAAAACACCATTCTTAGTTGAATGCAGAAGAAATATAGAAGTCAAACTGAATAAAACATAACTATGTTTGATATGCCAAAGATTACAAATCGACAAATATTTACATGGTATCTATCAAAAATCCTCTGATTTGTTTGAGTAAACATATCAAGAATAAATTAATACAAACTTTATTTGTTTGAAATAGCTTCTATATTTATTTTCCTCCTGATTTAATTGCGTTATAACAACATTCTTCAAATTTTATATTACAATATAAAACTGGGCAGATAATTAAGTAAAACCGTGGATGTTTATCGACGGCGAGTTATGTCGCTCGTAAAGTCCGCAGCGCACGTAATATTTCGTAACGTCGCGGACAGGTGACCGCACCAGCTAAGGTGACATGCCGACCAGCCTGTGCCACCTATTTGAATTTTGAAGAGGACAAGGTAGCCGAGACGTCCAAGAAAACGAGATACATTCGAGAAAAACCGTGTGAAAACCTAAAACTTAAACTTAACCCTTTTTATAACCCTCTCATATAATATTACTTCTACAACTGTTGATACCACAAATAATAATAACACATTCAGATTGCTGTTAAAGATGACGTCGTGACAACAATAGAGAAAGAAATGTTGAGATAGTTTGGACATGTAGAAGGGATGGATGAACGTAGATTGCCTGCACAAATATATAGAACGGAAGTGAACAAAAGAGTCCGTATAGGACGACCGAAGCAAACATTTCTTAACCAGAGGAGGTATTATAGAAGAGCCAAATCAGAAGTATCAAGAATAAACGAGCGTGTGTAATTAATAATGGGAGTAACGGAAGTGATAGAGGTATGCTGAGATCGTAACAAGTGGAGATCTATAGCCTCTGTCAAGCCTGATGAAACATAGGCGTGATGTATGTATATATATACAGATTTAACCTGACTCCGAGATTTGTCGCTAGACTCTTGTGTTACAGACGTCAGATAACAGGGAAATCACAAATTTAGTACTTAAATACATGTATTTAATACCCAAATACATAACTATTGTGTCGCCGACATTATGAAGATATTATGTCACTCAGTATATTCACTGCCTCCATCATCCGTCAAACCGGTACCCAGCAATACAAACACTGCGTTTTCCTGTAGAATAGGTAAAGGTGAGGTACCAATTAGCCGTGGGGTACCGGCAGAGTAGAATAGTACCTCCCCTAGTACCAGGTGTCATAAGACGCGACTAAGGTACCAATACCAACTGATATCCATCCGAAAGATCGTAACTCAAGTGCACTGGGTGGGAATGGACAGCAGCATGATCATTGGGAAAGTTACGTCCAAATCATATCAGCCATTGGAAGTCCTAAACAGTGGACTTCCAATGGCTGATATGATGAGGTACCAATGCAGCCGGCCTTTGTAAGATATTACCACATTTCATCACGATTCATATCAATTGAATTTGTTTATACTCCGCATTGAATCAAACTTTATTTGTACGCTATCAGTATTGTCATAAGACAATGTTGGTAGGCACCGTTGGTTTCGGTCGTCAGTTTCTCTTCAACGACAATTTTGAAACAAACAAAAACAAAAAAGTTACCGTTATGAATGCACGCTTGCTGTTGGTTAAATGTAATTAAAAATAGCCATTCTATCCTTTTTATATATATCCGTATAGTCCATTAAATATTTCCATTAAATACTTTATATAAGTAAGAAAGGAAAAACATTGAGAACTCGTGAAGAGGAGCCCCGCGTGGCTAATTGATGACCGATTAGTACCTCACATTACAGGTATCAAGGTTGATACGAACGTTATATTTAATTATCAGATAAACTTGTTTTATATGTATAAATAGCATTTAATGTTATATCAATAATATAATGTGCCATGCAGAATAGTACCAAGTGTCGTAAGAGGCAACTAAGCCATCAGAACCGACAGATGGCGGTATATCCATCCGAGATACTGGAGCTCAAATGCATAGGTTGGGGATGGGCAGCCGCATCACACTCGGGAAAGCTTTTCAAAGCAAATTCCCCCTTTCTGTTGAAGGTCTATGTCTAGCAGTTGACTTCCAATCGTTGTAATGATCATAATGAATATTATGATTTCATAGTGTTTGTCTAATTCAAACGTATTTTTGTCTTTAAAGTTATTGTTAGTGACAAGACAATAGATTACAAAATGTTCGTAGAAAATATCAATAATGATTTTGGAAGTAAGGGAAGTCATTACGACACAGCAAACTGCATTAAAGGTTATGTTTTATCGAGCTGATATATTTTTGTCACAACTTTAAAGACAATCTAAATGAACAAAAACACGATTACAAATGTGTAACGTTCATTGATGTAGACAGAAAAAAAAGAGATAAATTAATGCAGCGTTTATTAAATCTGTTTGCATTGTATTAACGAATAACTTGTCGACTCAGATCGTATCAATTTAGCCATGACAGAAATATAATTTGGACTACAATCGGCTAATCCTCGACCCAATAAGAAATGGTTACAAAACCGAATGGACAATCAATTAGTGAGGATGCGCAACCTTCGGCTCTAAAGCAGCCAGCCTCAAGAAGAGCCGGGTAATAAATATAGTGTCGTAACTAACTCGCAAAAGAGAAAAAACCCTGGTTACTATCCACATGACGTCCGATGATTTACAGCGCTAGTGCATCCAACAAATACCGTTACAGTTCGATATTTAAACGCTCGTATCGATTAATATAATGCCAATGTCACGTCACTAATTTATGAGTATACCGACTCTGACGTTGTTTGAGTTAGTAATAAGCAGGCGACCAATTCGATTGGTTTATAACTTGAAACTCCAGCATTAACTCAGCAATTGGACGTGTACAAACGTATAAATGTATTTCAATGTGTTTCACCTTTGTCGTTAAAAACAATAGTCGGGCTGTTCATGAAACAAAGCCTAATACTGTGTGCAACGACAAAATAGTCAAGTCTACATGGCCTATATTATGAATATATTTTGTTTATTCCTACAATATCTCAAACGTGACCTGATTCCGTACGTCGCTTAAAGCACTTGTATTTCGGATATCAGATAACAGAGGAACAAATAATACAATAACAAATAACAAATATACCTACTACTTAAATTAATACCCAAAAAACATGAATATCATCATGTAAATATTTACCCTAGGCGGGGTTCAAACCCACGACATTGACGCTGAAGACAGGATCACTACCATTTGCACAATTGGGCCCATTTAAATCAATATAAACTCAAGCCTATTTCCACTTTTGCAATCATACTATTGATATCAGCTTACTTTTAAAATTATATTCTTTCCTTGCTGTGAATTTAACAGAATTTCTAGCCTACTTATAGATCTAGCTTAAATTGCTTGAATTTTGTCAGAGAATGTCCTTTTTATCTTCTGATAAAGTAGGATAGTATCAGTCCCTGTACCAGAACCGATAAATGGGTGTACGTTCACTCGAAACAGAGTAGTTCACATGCTAGTTAGTTACCGCCACGAAGCTACGCTCTGCAACTTCCACCACACCTGCTCTGCTCGGCAATTGTGGGTAAAATTCCCCCATTCTTGGGAAGGGTTATATCCGCAGTGGACGATCCTTGTGCAAAATGATAATGATAATAGTGAGAGAAGTTTTACTTGAAATATATTCTAAATGACCGCTCCGTTAACCCTCGTCTTTTAAATCACTTTTATAATTTAAATTTTATTTTTCCGCTCTATACGCCCGTAGTGGCTGAACTAAACCCATGTCTCTCATCATACTGTTTCTATCATAAAATTTGTAGAAGCATACAAGAGGAACTACAGTATAGTAATGAAACTTAGTAACTTGGCTAGGTCGCTATTAATTCTAAAAAGGCAACCAATAAACGTGCAAGCTGGCCGGCGATTAGAGACCGCGGAGACGTCGACGCAATTCCATCGATAGCACCAACTCTTGATTTCCTTGAAACAATATTTATATGTCTGTCCGAGAGTTTATCTATTTCTTTGAATATCGAGCTAATAAAACGGGCGCCGTTTTAATTACGCCATTATTCATGCCAGCGATTATTATTGATTTTAAATGCTATTACATAGATGATCTATTGGTTTTGAATTGGATTAATTTGCATTAAAATGTAATACAAAGATTGTGTTGAGCTACCGCTATGCTGAATGTCCCGCTCGCTCCGAGACAAATGCGTGTCGTCGAACACTACAGCTATCATTATGGGTTGTTAAATAAATATTGTCCTCATCTAATTGGCCTGCTTTATTATAGATGTCTGTCGTCTTTCCGTAGACATATAGCTATTTTCGTACTAAATATGTGAAAGTAGCTTCTCATATTGCGTTATATAGTTTTAATAATAAATTTTCGTTATTTTTTTAACTTCGTAAAACATCGTACTGCCTTATTACGTTTTATTAGTTCATATTCATCGAAAGGTTGCCTGGAAGAGTTCGCTCTGAGAAACAAGGCAATATAAATTGTTAATTATCTTTTTCGTTTGATTTAATTTAATGTATTGTGGACCAATAATAATGTATTATTATTATTATTCGTAACCGATTTTGATAACTTTCTTGCGTTATATATTTATAACAGTATTAACACTTAATCTTAATATTAAAATAATATATTTACATAATCTACTTATTACAAAATAGATTTCGCGGTATCAGCAATTAGCTGATACAAATAACCAGGCAAATTAATAGGTCTAAATCTATGTTATGTGCACAAATTGATATATTTTTGTTGTATGAAACACGTAGTTTTGACGCGTCACGTGATAACATTGTATTAGTTTAAAATATTGCTATCTCTAAGGACTCTAAACCATATCTACGAGATAAGAAATATATGAATAAATCTAGCAGGTTTGATCTAAACTATTTGCTCGAGCAAGTTTGACTCCAACAACAACTTGGCATAAAAGACTCAACTAAAAGAGACGGTAAAGTACAATTTACTGTAATGTACCAATAACACTATTTAATTAGGAATAGCTGCATAAGCCGTGTAGTAGGGGCAGTGTAGAATGGTATTTCCGCTTGTACAAGTGTCGGAAGCGGCAACTAAGGTACTAGACCGACTGATGGCGGTATATCTACTCTAAACAGCGTAGTTAAAATGCAATAGGACGGAGATGCGAAGCTTCTCTCTGCGATGGCCACCACGCCTGCCTAGCGTGGGGCCATCGCGTAATTACGGGAAAATTTCTCTCTTGAGGCCTATGTCCAACAGTGGATGAAGAGCTGCATACCTACATATAGAATGGTAATAAATTCTATTGAATTACTGAAGGTATATATTGAGTATTTTTACTGCAGGTACTTTTTTATTAGCTTTCTAAATGCCACTTCATTTGCATCTCTCTCTTCGTCCAAATCGCGCAAAAATACTACCGCGTATAAATTTAAACTTTACCTAAGATTTGAGCTATTTACAAACCAAATTCATTTTAAGAAATACCGCATTAAGCTCGAAAATATTACTAACAGACAGATACATTTTCGTATTTGTGACATAAGTTTGAAGAACAACCTTCGGAAAACCTTTACATATAATTGACACATTTCGAACTTTGTTGTAATCGGTTGTCAGTCTGTGAACTAAATAACCAAATCGCTCCGCGCGGCGCACCGCAACAGTTTCGGCTATAATATCTGAGTGTAGCAAGTGCCAAGGTCGTTGGTCGGTGCGCGATCATCGCGTGCGCACCGCTTCTGCAACTGCGCGTACGAAGAGACCACTAACACTGCGGACCTGGTCTTGTCTATATGAGAAACTTCAAGTTCTTTTTTCTTTAAACATTTTCGCATTAACTATTTTAAATAATATTACTTTACTTATTTTTTTAAAGATTATCCCACATTTACATGTCTTATTCAGTTTTCATTAGTCAACTAATTCACTAGATACCTAATGTCAAGGTTCTAGCGTCAAGGAACCTGTTTTTTGTTTATAGTTATTTGGATATATACCAGACGATCTAATTAAATACACGGATTAGAACGCGATTTCATTAGAAAGCTGGATGCAAGCCACATATAGCCAGTCTTTGTAAAAATCTCAAGAGGTGACCTCTGTTGGACCATCAACGTCCTGAAATTATAATATGTGATGATGATAATGATACCAAATACACCTGAATAACTGTAATGATCGAATTGTAATGGCATACAATTTGATTATTCAAGCTGTTCAGGTATATTTGGTATCATTACCATCATTGAAAACCCTGTAAATAACGAGAACAAATCAACTTTATTAGTTGGTTATTTCGAATACGACAAAGTGTTCTAATTAAGTTCCAACTCTTCGCGGTGGCGCGATGCGTGGTGATTGGCATTTGATTCGATTGATCGATTTCGATTAGATGGAATTAAGGTTATTAAATCAGGTCCGTTACATCACTTGCCACTTCTACATGCAGTACTGGGATGTACGAGTAGTTTTAGTACTACTCTTTGCAAGCAATAGAATGTACAGAGAATTACTGACTTACGTGAATAGGTCATGTCTGTATTTTATATAGTTTTTTTTTTCAAATTAAAATATTCGACCGTGACTTTTATCTGCTTATAATAACAATAACAAGCCGTGTGGTACCGGTACCTACCTACCCTAACCTAAACTACACCTGTATCAGGGGCAAATTTCCACTTTTTTGGGAGAGCCTGTGTCCAGCAGTGGACGTTTTACGGCTGCTATGTTCCTAATGACGATAAATAACTATAAAAATGGATAGAGCTTCGCGACCTCTAGGTACTCTTGTTTATCAAATCAAAGTATTCTTAATTCAATGCCCATTACAAACACTTTCAAATCGACAAAAATAATAAATAGAACAATTTCAATTCGGAAATATGAAGTACTAAATTATATTACATTTATAACACTGATGACCCGACGCGGTCGTATATCTTGATTACAACGACAAATGTCATCATGTTTTTTTGTGTGTATCATATTTTTTTGTAAATATTATTTATGTTGCAAAACATTTAAATACAAATTCAAATACAAATCATTTTGATGTATAAAATTTATGCCTCACGGTATTTGTCCAAAATGCACTTTTAAACTTATGAACCGATGTAATTGTTTTTCTAGCTTACTATGTTTCATCCAACTTGAGAAATAGGATAATTTATGTGACGGACCCGATGGCGCAGATGGTAGCGATCCCGTCGTGCACGCCAAAGGTATACATTCTCAGATTGGGAATGAGGAGATCGGTAGAAGAATTTAAATTATTCAATTAATACGTACCAATTAAACTGGAATTTTCTTTTCTGAGTACAAAATGATTTTCAATAAGGCAAAAACAGAAGCGATGCACAAGGCGCGTGTGCGGTACATATAAATTGAAGACAGTTAAGAAGGTTTTATTAAAACATTCATACAAATACTAAAATCGGACAATTATAATGTCGAAAAACAGCTTTTCACTAAAAATACGTGAAATAGCCCATTATATAGGGTAAGTAATTTTAAATTTGTTTATTCCAGAATGTCTTCTAAACGGGTGGACTGATATTGACAGGGTGTCCACTGGCAGATAACTGATGTGTCAAACAATAATTATGGAAAATTATATTTTAGAGTACACCTTTCGATATAATTAAATGTAGTAATGATTACGGCAAGAAAATTATAGCTCATCAGAATACCCGGAAATAGTTACAGACTAGTTATACTAAGAATAAACTAGGTGACCTAACTCCGTGATAAGCCGCTTAAGCAGCACGCATGTTCCGTACGTAAGACAACAGACGAGTCACAAATATATTTATTTCTTAAATACATATATTAAACACCCACAGAACAAACACAAATATCACCACATATGCGTATAGACATAGACACAGACAAATATTTGCCCTGGGGATCGAACTCACGACCCCTGATGCAAAAGATAGGATAACTAACACCTGTGCCATCGAGCACGTCAGATAATTAGCCATCTATAAAAAGTCAATAACCAAATATCAAATGAATAAACTTACATTTAAACTAGACTGCCGTCACCAGACCAGTCGTTAAATTATGTTTACTGCACTCATTACACCACCCACCAGAAAAATCTGCTATAAAAACTGATCTGACGTAGACAAACCTTATCCGACTCGCGATCGGCAATAGGCTTCAATATCAATTAGCGAGCATTATCTTCCATCGCAAAAATCCGTGTACCGAGACACCGCTGCGATAGAGATCGCACTATACATCACTTGGTACGGGGGCTAGCTTTAACGCGTATCCACTTGCCTATATTTCTATTAATACATAAAAAAAATAAACATTTCTTAACACAGTCCAGTAACATTTTGTCATTGTTAGTAAATGAGGTAGACCTTATACAAAGGTCATAGGTCAAAGGTCAAAGGTCGCCTGGGTTGGTACCTCACTGTCACCTATTTCTACCTCTAAATGTTTTTATTGCTGTGCTCTGGTTTGAAGGCGGTGAAATTACTGGCTTATGTGACACAATATTATAGTTGACCGTTAACAACGCCCTAGTGATATCCATTTGATATTACAAGCGTCTAGGTATAGGTATGTCGACCTGGTCAAATAAAAAAAATAAAAGTATTTTCTTTTCTAACTCTTTCATTATTAGTGGCACTTGGCATTACGCATAGTACGAAGTGATATCCGTTGAGGTCGTAATGTTCTGGAATGGAAACCACACACACACCAGAAAGTTCTGCGAAGCACGTCCACCCATAAGAACCGATGGGCTCCCCGATTGGCATTGCAGGGTGCGCTGGATGCAAGACCCGAACAATTGGTTGTATTGGAAATCTCTTGAGGTGGTATTCAGCATTGGACCTCTTATAGCCAATATTATGATAATGTCAAAAAATTATAAAACTTACCTTTGCTTGAAGCTTGGATAGTATAACTAAAAACGTCTATTTCGCTTGCAGACTTTCTATCAGGAATTTTTATGATAGAAAGAGGAGCAGGTCTATGATCCAGAAAACAGTCAGTTCCTGTAAGAGTTTTTAAATTATAGTTAAGATCGATACGATACGAGGAAAGTTTATCTGTACAATAAAGAAATTCAAATTCAAACCGACACATAAGTTTAAGAGTTTATCGGTTACAAACAAACACATCTTGCCTCTTTATAATATGACCATATATAAGAACTGTATATCAAGTAAATGTATGGCTCCAGTTCATAAGTTCACATATCCAATAAAACGCTGTGTATAGTTTAATGGTAGTGTAACAGGCACACCGGTGGACACTAAACACGTGTTCTTAATTTAATCACCAATTACGATAATTATATTTTATTACACCTGTAATATTAACTACCGAACATATGTGTGTTGACTCACTCATTATTGCCTGTAAATATAAAACGGTACATTTATCAATAATTAAAACGCAATTATTATAACAAATAATATACACTATCGTTAAAATATATAATTCTTGTTCAACGAACCGTTCAACTGTCGTGCTCTATCGAATTGTAAAAACCATAACAATTTTTAAATTAAAAATATCCGAACTAACTAATTAATTAAAACACCAGTGTAGATTTAATAAATATGCCGGGAGAATCGATCTGACATTTATTGAACATAAAAGCATAGTTGTCTTGTTATTTACACACACGGATGACATGGCCCAAAAAGCTCGTCCTCCCCAGTCTCGGAGAGCGGCATAATTCGGCAGTTAGCGTAAAATACAGCGACAGCCAATATGGACTAGGCTAGGACTCAGACAGGTGGCTATTTGGGAGATAACCTGACCCCCATACATAAAACATTTTGATGGAGAGATAAGCTGTGACGCGTTTCCTCGAGTCCGTGTGACGTGCGATGTGAGAACTTCGGCGAACAACCAGAGCGCGTCGCTGCTGCAGTTGTCGTTCTTTATTTATTTATTAAACTATATTGCACAAAATGTGAAAAAATGTACAAATGGCAGACTTAATGACTATTTGCATCATCTCAAAGTGGACAATTACACGAAACAGAAAAAAATACATACAGTGGTGCAGATAATATGTATACAAAATAGATAAACATTACATACAGATTTTCATACGAGATTAGACGATATACATATATATCAGAAGGTTTATATGGTTAGATAAGCAGTAACAGTAAATAGAGCCGTACTCTAGCGTTTCAGAATCAATTTGTTTGGGAATTAACTGATAAATTGTTTTTTGATGATTTCTAATATCAGATTGGAATATCATCTCCTGACTTGTTGTGTCGTAAGAGGCGACTTAGGTATCAAAATTGTGAAGTGATATCCACTCCAAATAGCTTCAAATTTAACAAGAAGACAACGGCATCGCCCCGTCCCCGTGCTAAATTCTATTATTGTCGTCGCGCCTGCTCTGCGACGCAATTCTAGGCAACAACCTCTTTTTCTTGTTAAAATTTATAGAAATTGACGTCGATCCTTTTCAATTTTAGCAATAACTATTAAACAAGTATTCCATGAGAAATTAAAGTTCCGTTAAGTAATTTAATTTTAATACAATACTAATAAGATAGCGGAACCGACAGATGGCAGTGTATCCCTCCAAGGCAGTGTAGGTTAAATGCATAGGGTAGGATGCAGCAGCATCTCCGTCGCGAAAGTTGTGGTCTGCGATTGCCAACACGCGGGCCTAACGCGGCATAGTTTACTTGTGCAACTAAATCTTCCACTGTGATTGAGAGATTATCTAATATCATCGATTGTGTATGTAAAAATGTTAAATAATATATGCCAACTTACAAGAATAGCAAGCTGTGTTATAAATATTTTTATTTGTAAATGCAGTGTTTACATTTTAATTGCGATGTCGAAGAGTGTGTCAGATCGGAGTTGGTTGTTGGATATCAGGTGACGTTAGAAAGAATTATAGAGGAAGAATAAACGTTACCCATTTACAAGCAGATAACAAAATGTCAAGTCTATTAACAAACGACTAGTGTTTTCTCGACAATATGGCATAGTGAAAGGAACAACAGTGTGTAATCTTGGAAACAAAACTAAAAGTCTTTCTTGGTTTAGTTATTTTATTATTATTTTCATTAAAAAGTTTTTATACCTGTTATAAGTAAATAGGTATTTATACTTTATAACGAAATAAACTCAATATAAGATATTTTTTTACTTTTTTTTTCGGCGTTTTCTTTACTCTAGCTCGAGCTTGTCATCTTCTAACGTCAAAATTAAAAAATATCAATAATTCAAGTGGCCTTGATACATTGTAGAAGTCATAGAACTCATTGAATTAGATCATCGAGTTAAAATAAGTGCAGCCTAGATACTAAGGTTACATGAAGGTACCGATACAAGTTACATTAACACATGGTTACAAACTACCTACCTGGTTTTAAGAAACCATAGAGAGTATCGTTGTATTAATCTGAGGTTATCCTCACTTTTAGTTTACTACTTTCTAAGTGAATTCATTTATGACATTCTCATCGTTATCATTATAACAGCCGCAAAATGTCCACTGACAGACATTGGCAAATAACTACACTTAGTTTTAAACTCTATCGCGGTACTTGCATAACAAACTTGTTGTAAGATTAATTTAGACTTGTCTGGTGACTGTAGTCCACGATTTGAATAAGCATGTTCTCAAAGACCTGATGTAATAACATAATTGAGAAATAACCTGACCCACGAACAGCGTGCTACAATATGTATTTTTATTTTATCTCATCTTTATATTAAGATAGTAAGTACTACATGATGTTATTAACTAGCCGTGTGTACCGGCAGAGTAGAATAGTATCACGGAGTAGGACCCCTATGCCAGAGATCGTAAGAGGCAACTGAGGTACTGGCATCGACAGATAGCCATATTTCCACCCGTAGTAGTGTAGCAGGGTGGGGATGGATAGCGAACTTCCCGTCGTGGGTCTACGCTATGCGATTGCCACTACGCTTGCCCAGTGAGGCAATTATGGTCAAATTCCCTATTACTTTGGGATACCTATATCCTGCCTATGACTTCCACTTTCTGATATGGCGATGACTGTTTTCCCGCGAAAACCTGGTAAATAATGATCGTATACTGGTCGATGGTTACACTGCGCAGGCCTCGCACGATGCGGCTGTTGGCGACGCGTGCGCTGCCAAGGCCGATGCTTCCTCGCAGCCAATAAACAATAACATTAAATTAACTATTAACGACCGTTTATTTTTTATCCTGGTTCTACTCACTCACCTCAGCATCCGGGTTCCTAGTTAATAACTAAATGTGGACGGGAAAATACTTTCAAAGAACATTCAAATGGAGATTTTCCATACCTAATATATATTCATTATTTCATTCTTGCCGTGGGGCAGAATTTTTTAGCTTTACCCAGCCTGGACGTTTTTATCTATACATATAAATATATATAAATCAAGTTGAAGTGTAATTGTACATAATAGCTTCTCACTAAATACATACGAAGATGTATACGGAACATGCATTAAAAATACATTCTTCAAATTTCCTTCTGTGTCTGTATATTCTAATCTCTGAATCGGGTGGAATCGTAAGAGATTTTTTTAAGCAAGTAGCTGATATTAAAAGAAATAACTTTGGCTACTAGTTCCTCCATTAACTACGTCAAATGAAAGCAAGAATAAATATTTATGTGAGCTAGATCTTTGTGTTTAGCACATTTACCTATGAATAAGGACAAAGAGATATTAAAGGAAAGTGTATGAAGGGACTTATACTAAAGGAAGCGAGAGATGTATGCCAAGACCTTAACAAATTGAGATCTTTGGTCTCTGCTTGCCCCGATGTGACACAGGCTTGGTGTATGTATTATCATATCAGCCATTGGAAGTCCATTGCTGGACATAGGCTTCTCCGAGAAATAGGGAATATTATCCATAAATGCCGCGCTGGGCAAGCTGCCCATCCTCACTCTATGCATTGAGTTACACTGTTCCGGACGGATATATCGCCATCTGTCCCTTATTCGCCTCTTATGACACCTGGTACAGAGGGATGTATTGATGTGTGTAACTAATTATCTCGCAGTCAGGTCAATGTAGAAGATGTTATATGAATTATTATTATTTTGGTCTACGAGTAGTATATTCCATGAGATCAGCTACAATAAAAATCGTAAAATGGTATATGTATATAACTGATAAACCTAAGTTTGTTTAGACAAAATATAATATGAAGATTCTATCCTTGACTACAATTATTACATATGTATACATACTAGTGCCTGTGTGTGCGTAACGATGCACACCGCTGTTGGGACCAGTTAATATTTATTGGCTTTGTTTTAAAGTCGAAGGTCGCTCCGTGCTTCCTTAGTAGCGAACTTTTAAAAGTTCCACCAAGAATCGTGACCGAGCCGTGTCTGTCTGTATGTTAATTGTAATTGAGTTATCTTGCGTTGAGATTTAACTAACTGTCGTTTAATCTATTAATCCGATTTGAATGACTTATCAACGACGCACCATCAATTTACAAATTAACTTCCTTGTGCATTACTATTGTTTGGCAAAGATAGCACGAAGTATTGCTAAGGTACCGGAACCGACAGATGGCGGTATATCAATCCAAAACAGCGCAGCACAAATGTACAGGGCAGGAGTGGGGAGCAGCATCCCCGTCGCGAAAGCTGTGCTCTGCGCTTGCCAACATGCTTGCCCAGCGCAGTAATTATAGGCTACAAATCCCCTTTCTTGGGGAGGTCTACGCCCAGCAGTGGACTTTCTGTGGTTGATATGATGATAATTCAAATTATCTCTTACAAAGTGTTATTTGCATTGATACCTTCCTCCCACCTATTTCTACCGCCAAATACAGTGTTCGCATTGCTCTATTAGGTTTTGTATGGTGAGAGAAGCAGTGAAATTACTGTGTAGATGTGATATTGTATTTTCAGTTAACAAGGATGGTGACACCCTAGTGATATCTTTGTGATGACACGAGTGTCTATAGGCTGCGGTCTCGTTTATCATCAAGCGGAATGTATGCTTGGTTGTATGATGAATTCATAACATAAAAAAAACCAAAAATACTTTTTTATACAGCTGTTATTCTTATTATATATCCACATATAATAAGCATTGATTTCTCTGTTGTCTGATGTCCGTTACACAAGTGATTTAAGCGAATTATCGGTCAATGTATAAGACGTTGTTGGGTGTAAATTAAAATAAAAATATTAACGACGCTCGTTAAAGAATACTCAATAGATGTTGGAAGACAAAGAAAGTTGGTCCAAATTGAAGTAAATAGGAATCAATAGTAATTAAGCAGACAGCTGACCCTGATGGGGGGATACATGTGAGATTATGAATATACTTTAACGACTACACTACACAAGCCTATAGATGTATGCTATGGTAATGAATTTTCCATGCATTACTAAGGCATAAAATGTCCAAACATGTAAAAAATGTGCACTCGACTATTGCCCTCGCATGTTTGCTGAAGCCCGCAAATATAAGTAGGCATTAGCCCTTAAAAATAATAATGGTACCAATTCAATTCCGTCGCCGGCAATAAAGCGATGCTGTCGCGCACGGCCGGGTTGCATCAAGCGGGCCCGGCTCGGCATTACCTCCCCCCGCCCCGACGTACCCTCCCCTCCAACCCCTCGTCGCTCACGCACGGAGGCGTTTGAAAAAAACCGATCCTGCGAACTTGATGGGAAGTTGGCTGTGACCGCATCCATTCCAGGACTTCGAATAAACAAGTTAAAATAAGGTTAATATTATTCTAAGCAAATCCATGATAGGTCTATTTACAAATACAAGTATATTATATTTTAGATAATGTGGCAATGCGCTAGTGATCATTATGTGTAAATACGAGCACTTTTAAGCTTCAGTGACGTTTACTATCGTGCGACCGTGTTCTTGTTTGTCGACTAAATAATATAATAATAATAATAATAATAAATTACCACAACATCTCAAACATTGACCTGACTCCGTGGTAAGTCGCTTAAAGCACTTGTGTTACGGACGCCAGACAACAGAGGAATCACAAATATACTACTTAAATACATATATTTTACACCCATACACAGAGCAAACACAAATATCATCATATAAATATTTGCTCTGGGTGGGATTCGAACCCACGACCCTTGGTGCATAAGACCGGATTACTACCATCTGCGCCATCGGGCCTGTCATAATATAATATAATTATTATGTTTAAAAAAATGTACAGTAATGAAAATATATGCTCGTTTAAAAGTGTGAAGACGGTCATTCAGGTAAGTTTGAAAAATATTACGACTTTAGACGAATAATATACTTTAGACAATTGACACTATTGAATTAAAATAGGTACAGGTAATAATTATAGAATTGCAAATCTATGTTTAATGTAACGCATTTGTTCTTTACTTTGGCACGTTTGTTTACATGTCGAAAACATGGCGAGAGTTTTCACCAGCGTTTTCAAACTATCAATTCAGTTTTTCAAAATTCAATTCAAACTATCGATTAGCAATTGTCATTTAACTCCTAAACCCAACCAATTAAAAAAAGCATGTTAATTGCTATTGACGCGGTTTTAAAGTTGATGCCATTGCGTTCACGGTTCACGGTGGAATGTTATATTATTAGAAAAATGATTTTCAAGTTATAGTTATTGTTATTAAATTAACATAAAGGTTCTTGTGATTGATGATTTTACCTCCTTGCAAGTGTAAATTAACTTTATTTTTCAAAACATAGGTAAAAACATAGATGTAAAAAAATATAATCTGTTATAGGCTGGTCCTGTAACTATGTATAAATGAAAGGTTTTTTTTAATCGGATCAGCTCTTTATGAGCTAATCTATTACAAACAAAAAAAAACATTTCTTTTTAGAATATTAACAATTCAGTAATTAAATCTTTATATTTATCCCTGTTTCAGATAATGTAGTGAGATAGACCTATGCTTAAACATGAATTATTAAGATTCAAACCCAATCGATAGTAGCATCCAAATTCCGTCCTCAATTAGGGGCATGTAGCTGAGTAACAGGGATACTTACACAGGCACGTATGGCGCGATCGGCCGCCCCGGGAGCATCGATTGACCGAATCCTGCCGATCCTCCGGGATCGACGCGCGTAATTTCTCCAGGAGCTACGTGCGTTGCATGCCGAATACCGCGCAATCGCTCACCCCATTACGCTGCGATACGCTGACGGTGGGCCGAGTCTTCGGCGTAAGCGAAATTGACACAGATTCACACATCATCTCATATATTGACTTATCCGTTGTAAGTCACTTAAAGCAATCGTGTGACGGATATCAAACAATAGATAAATCACAGAAATAAAACTTATACATTTTTTCAACACCCAGACACAGGACAAACACAAATGGCATCATACAAGTATTAGTCCTAAGTGGGGATCGAACCCACGACCCTAAGCGCATAAGATAGTTTTACTACCATCTGCGACATCGGGCTCGTCAAATGTACTTTAGTATTAACAAAAGGGTATTATTTCTCAAAGTTCTTACTTAAAAGTTTCCTAGTTAAACACGTAATATATTTCAAACCCAGACTGCAGTTGAATTTCGAAAGACATGCTCCTGAATGGAAAATATAATAATAAATTGAAATCAGGACTTCGGACCAGGTTACTTCAAAGCTTGAAAGTACTTAATGTGGTAAAGAAACTAACGTATTCACCAAAATATTCAAATTCACCAAAATATTCGTTCGGTCCACTATCTACACTATTTCATCTTTATATAAAGCAAATTAAATCGAGCAAGATATGAAGTATTTTCTGATGCTCTAGCTTTTATAGATATTTTGCTTTTACAGGTATAACAATTTAGCGTAGTTTTATAATCGACAGTGGTTACCTTCTTCCTTCTTTTCATTTTCTAACATTTTCTACTGTTGTAAAGAGCTTAAAAGCACGAACCGCTAGATTGTGTGTCTCAGGCCAAGCTAACGTACCGTGGATCGATGTCAGATCGAAGCGGCGGCAATCAGGCGTCTTCTTAAGACTGAAACAACTGCCTCCGCGACCTGCCAGACCCTGAGGTAAATACCATGGGATTTATGCTGCGTTATATTCTTGTTAAATATTGTATATGTATAAAAGGTTGGTAATAGAAACATTTGAGTATCATTTAGTGAAATTGAATGCTTTCTTCAAGCTTCGTACAAATTACAATAGATCTATAGTATATTTAGCAATCGACCTAGATATTTACTGATAAAGTTGTGTTTGAACTAAACAGTTGAGGTGTTTGCGTTGCTATCTTCTATGTAATAGATTAACTTTACACGTTCGCGTTTCCTTTCACTCAGTTATGGGAAGATTTAGGAAAAAGTATTTTACAAGTGTTTCATTAGTTTCAATGGAGAACTTTTAAGCTGAATTTAATTCGATTAACTTCTAACTGTAGGCTCATATTAACGTTGCCCCCTTGTTTTACCCACTTAAGTTTACTTAGTCCTCCTTTACGTAAACCCCTGTAATGTAGGTCATTTCTCTTCTTCTAATATATATACATATTATTATTTCATCATTATTTATATATACAAATATATATATATATATATATATATATATATATATTTAAATTAAAACAGTGGTAAGTCTTAACGTTCGTAAAACTTTCTATAATTCTTTACACTAAAATTTAAAGTTGTCATTTAAATAAATATCTTCTTTCTGTATTTAAGGGAAATGACTTTCAAATACGATTACAAAGATACAGAAAGTTCACCTGCTTTCGACTATCAAATTTCGCTTTCGCAATAAAAAAGATAACAGAGTGTAGGGGACAAGCACGATCCGCTCAAAGCGGGCGCTGTCAAAAAAATAACGCGCGCGTTTAGGAGATATATTGTAACGAGGAACGCGTGCGTGAGAGGGGGCTATCTTGTTTATACTTCCTGGAGGGAAATTATAGGAAATATCGTCAGATACATGCGTGCGCCGGCATCGGGAGACAGGCTCGTTTTTTTGGCTTTGGATTTTACACTTGACTTCTATTCTTGCAGAAGAAATTTTACGAGGGGGGATTTTTACCACTGTTTATTTTGAAGTGTTGCACTTAGAAAAAAATAAAGATTGAATTGAGATAAAATTTTAGAAACTAGACAAACATGCTCTATTCGTCGTCGTTTGTCGCTGCTGCCACTGCATGGGAACTGGCCTAGCTATTGGGTTAATAAGGAGAATAGGCCATGACATCACCACGGCGCAATATGGACTGTTCGGTTCTTAAGGAATGACGAGCGCCACCCGACTGGACCAATGGCAGAGTACCTTACAAAACATGGAAATGTCCAAAAATAAATAGACTGGTTTGATGGCGCAATCGGTTTGTTTCTGTGTTCCAGAAATATAAGTATCTATATTGATTATTCTTCTGTTTACACCGTAACACAAGTCTTTCTTGCAACTGATCAGATCAGGTAAATTCATGAGATATTGCATGAATTTATTTATAAAAGAGAAACGGTTTAAAACACCAATCGTCGTGAACGTAGTTAACTTTATCAATCGTGCAGTGGGCGCGTTTATCACTGTGCCACGAACACCTCACGCAGCGAAAGCCTCGCTACATTTTTATTTACTGCAATAATTTTCCGTAAAGATCAGTAAATATACACATCTCTCCTTGAATACAGAAACGACAAAAACTTCATTACATACAGCAAGAACGTCCTTGGCAATGATAATAATTTATTGTAATTACTCTAACACTGTTATACCATAACATCAAGAAATCTGAAAAAATCGCCTGAAGTTTATCTAGAATAAATTTGAACTCTATTGTGTTGCAGTGAATCGTGCCTTTCGTTTGGCACGTCTGAACCACAAAACGAAGTAAATACTAGAAATGAGAAATCTATCCGTTGAGAGTGGCGCGAGTAATCTTGAATTATTGATGCGGATCGAGCGTTACGCGCTGTACATCTATTTTTACGACGCCAGGACGCTTTTTATGACACTAATATATTTCATGCACTCGATAGTAGAAAAAATCCGGAATCTATTCGCGGAATTGAGTGGTGTCGATAACCTAAATAGTGATTTCTGAGACGCGACCGCGCATAACCGTGAGGGCATAACGCTGTCGAGCTTTCCGGCTGATAGTGAGTATTATTGAATTGCGTTTTACTACTATTGAGTGCTATGTGCTGTCTTAGTGTAACCGATCTCGGCGTTGATTTCTTAAGATTCTTGTTTATGCGAGGCGTCGACCTAGCCTACTTACCAATTTCATCGCGAGATCCGACTAATCAAACCTTTCCCAAATATTATTGTACAAGCTATTTTCGCAAAGCCAGGACAACTGTTTATTTTTCCCGACAATAAGAAGTAATGTCCACTAATAAAATTATATCGAAATATTGGGAAATAGAAGGAACAGTGAGCCGGCCGTTAGTGCGGCTATAACACCTCGCTTTGCCCCATCTCGTTATATTTGTTGGTCGCCTAACAACGTGCAGACATGGACATGCAAAATATTTCGACCAACATTGTACAGAAACAGTTGATATGTTATTTCCAACTGTATTTAGTTTCTTATTAACAAATATGATTATAACTTACACTTTTTTTCAGAAAATAAATATTTTGAATCAAATTTAAGTGGAACTTGCACCATTATTTTTCCTGTTCCGAGAACGCATTAAAAGTTGCACAATATTTGTAATTAAAACACTATTTATACCAAACTATAAACAATCATAGATGTTAATAATGTAATGTGTCTTTGAAAATTACACAATAGGAATTAAAGAAAAATAGGGCGAACAAAATATTAAAAAATCAACGATAGTAAATTTATGCGTATTCTGTATTTCTGGACGGAGATTTGAAGACTAGACTAGAATAAAAGTTTTTTAGGATCACCCACGTACCTGAATCCAATCTTGGACATTGAAAAAATGTATTTAACTAGCAAATTCACAATCTTTGTTTATTTTTATTTCGCTTGCAGTTCTAATAGATTCGAAACACACAAAGACTAAGGAACCCTATGTCATTGGTTAATAATAATTTATTTGTTTACGTGTTATAGCTTGAAGCATTATTGGTATTGCATTTATTATTTATTCATGCCTATTTAGTTAAAAAAATATATTTTAACTTTATTTAATTTTTAGCGCTAAAAATGTTGTGTGTGAAAATTAAAAATTTTCTATAAAGAAAAATCTAGTTATAAAGTTTGAAATCTTTTTTACTTTTATAATAAAACTTCGGACATAAAAGTATTCGTATCTTTGCAGGTAATTACCGACAAAACCGAAGGTGTGGCGTTGCAACAACAACAAAAAAGAACACTGAACATTTTTACAGAACGAATATTTCTAATAAACCAAGAAATAATAAGGCGTGCCGGTATGGGCGTAGCCGTAAATAAATAATTTATAACATAAATAATTATTTTTAAATTATATTAATGCCAATATCATATATTTACTGGACTCTAAAATAAGACGCTCCAAGCACTTGTGTTACGGATATCAGACAACAGAGGATTCATAAATATAATACTTAATTACATACATATTATACATTAATTTCATGCTGCTGGACGTAGGCCTCCCTAAGGTATTGGAATTTTGCCCATAATTGCTGCGCTGGGCAAACGTGTTGGCAATCGAAGAGCGCAGCTTTCGCGACGGGGATACTGCTGCCCATCGCCACCCTGTGCATTTGAGCTAAACTATTTCGGATGGATATACCGCCAGCTGTCTGTTCTGGTACCTAAGTCATCTTTTACGATACCTAGTACAGGAGGGTACTATTTTTCTCTGCCAGTACCCCACAGCCATATATTACACATATATTTATTATAAAAATATTTGCTCTGAGAGGAAATTGAACCCACGGCCCTTGTTGCACAAGAAAGGATCATTACCATTTGCGCCAACGGGCTTATAGAAACAAATAATGTTCTTGGACTAATTTACAGCGTCGTCACAGAGTTTATGCATATAAACACTAGAATAAAGTGAGCGTTAACAACACACAAAGAAGCAAATGAGATCTAGTTATAGGTCCACCTGACCAGACCCGTGTAAACAAATCGCCTTATACAACGACAGGCCGGGCCGCATTCCCTTCGGCCTACAATATTCATTAGCGTTCACTACCTATTACTTATCAGTTCCTACTCCTACTCAACGGCAAGCGATTGTGCACCTTATCCTGTCAATCTTAAGGTGCAGCAGCTAAAAACGCTACGACATCTGATCTATCACTTGAGAAACCTGTCTGATTTTGTCTTTGACTGACAATTATTGAGAGCCACTTACTAGGGTAGGTTCACATTTGAGTGTTAGTATTATGAAATGCTAAGTATTCTAGTGTGAACCTAAATATGGGCTAAACTTGCTCTAACTTGCTGAGAGTTTCACACTTGAGAGTGAGTCTTACGAAATACTAAATATTCCAGTGTAAACCTAATTATGGACTTAATTTGCACTAAACGATTAAATTTAAAATTAATCATGAACATACATTAAACCCTATCTGTGTCTATAATTTTAATTTAACACTTGCAAATATTTGTGTAAAACAAGATTTTGACGAAGTTGCATTACGGGTCGTTATAATTCCCTGTGTAGGTGGAAGTTTAATTGGTCTAGATTTCTAGATTGTAATTAGAGATAAGGAAGTTATGATTTTGTTTTATTATTTGAGTGCCATACCGACATATCAAGTTCTTTTTTCCTACAAATACTGTTGGTAGAATGAAAATCATACGGGCGTGAGCTTGCTTACAAACAGTCGGTACTATGAAAGAACGCAAGATATTACATCAGCTGAGTCACTCACAATTTACGCCAATTAATCAAGCTAATAGCTATTGCGATTTAGCTTGTAATTGCATACGAATACTCCTTGTTTCATTCAGGTGATTTAGGACGACGTTCTGGCAAAACATGTGTTTCTAACTCTACGAAAATAAGAAAACTGGGAAATTTGGAAATTATATATTTAAGAATCAAATTTAAATAAAATAGTTCAAGTTGTAGGTACAAGCATTTCCGCACCGTCAAAAATAAAAATAAAAACCATTTAAATCAGAAATATGAAGGACTAAATTGTGTACTACATTATACCATTAAAACTTAGGGTCTTAAAACTAAGTTTGATGCAGTTTCATTACACGAGCCACCAGAAAGAAATCTACAAGAAAAACTTGTGCTGATAAAGGTTCCAACTAAATAACTAAATAGTTAGTTTTTATGGAGCATTATGAAACCTCAGTCAATTAAAATGAACATAGAATCACTTTTAGTAAAAACTAATAAAATTAGCCGTGAGGTACCGGCAGAGTAGAATAGTACCTCCCCCTGCACTAGGTGTCGCCTCTAAGGTGATTAAGATACCAGAACCGACAAATGGCGGTATATCCATCCGAAACAGTGCAGCTCAAATGCACAGGGCGGGGTTAGGCAGCAGCTCCCTATCGCTCCTAAAAGCTGCACTCTGCCAACACGCATGCTCAGCGTTGCAATAATGAGTAAAATTCTTCCTATCTTGGGAAGCCCAGCAGTAGGCTTCAATGAAGATTATAAAGAATACAATCATCATAGAAATATAGTTCAGTGATCAGTCGATAAACCGACTATGATGAAATTTTGTGTCAGATAGCTTGAACAAATGGAATTGATATGTCCACAAACTGTGCTAGTTCAAATTGTTTTGTAGATTAGAATCTAGAAAATGTTGTGTTCATGGACTCCAAGAAAAAACAGGATCAAGATTTATCAGCAGACAGATCTTATGTTTACAGATATTAAACGAAGGGAAAATGCCTTAGTTTATTTCTTATTCAATCTTCTATTTAGCCCTTTAATAATTTGATGGGCGATTATTTCCCGTTGGCGCAGATGGTAGTGTGATGGCGTATTCTATCCCGTGCCTTATGGTCGTGAGTTGCTACCCACCCAGGACATACATATATTGGATATTTGTGTCTGTTCTGTATCTGGGTGTTAAGTATTTAGTTGTTACGTGTATGCTTTAAGCGACTTATCTCGGCGTTAGGTCGGTCTCTGGTGTGAATGGCAGATGTGTTGCAAATTTATTTATTAAATTATTATTGCGATAAACGATCGTTGAAACTATAGCAGATAATGATAGTCATATCGGATAAAAAAATACCGTTATCACTTTCTGGATAGTAAAAAATATTTATTCATTTCAAAAATATATATTATTTGTATACGAGCTTATAATATAGGGTTAATAATTACGGGCGTAATTATCCTATAATGAATGGAGAAGCCGATAAACAATTATTATATAGATTGATCAATAAACATATAATTAAGTGAAAGAATAGGTCGGTAGTTTCATTAACACTATTTATTTAGTAATGACAGAACCTTTGTGATCATTAGTTTTTCTTGCAGGTTCTTTTCTGATAGATTGTGTAATGAGCTAGATTTAAACTAAGTTATAAGACCCGTCTGGTGCCGGCAGACTGGCCTTCTTTCGGTTCTGGTACCTTAGTTACCTCTTACAAACACCTGTTTCAGAAGGAGGTAGTTCTATTCTCCTAGTATCTCACAGCAAGTAACAATATTAACGTGATCTAACAATCGAATTATGTTTGGTTACATGCAGTCCAATCACTAAATTCACAGGTACTTAGAGATTGAACCTTAAAATCAGCAAACAATAAGGCTGCGTGCATCGCCGGCAGCCACTCGCGTCCGAGGTCGCCGGCTGCACCTGCCGACCGGCACCGCTAATTAGATTATTTGGACCACACTAGGCCGACGGCCGCCCGAGGCGTTCCTTCTTTCCACTCATAGAGTAGGATAGCAGTGTAGACAGGAAGTGAGGGTCGTGTTTCTGTATTGCCATATAAATGTATTTATTTTGTTTTATTTATTGCTTTATGACGGGGCCGATGCCGCAGATGGTAGTGATACTGTCTTGTGCGACGAAGGTCGTGGATTCGATCCCCACCCAGGAGAAATTTATATGATCATATTTATGTTTGTTTTGAGTCTGTCTTTGAATATATGTAGTGTTGTGGAAATTTATTTATTATTTATTATATTTTTTTTTGAGGTAGTCTATACTAAACAATCCTTAAAATTATAAATAACAAAATTAATTACACACCACTTATTACAAATTTTGAATAAGGTAGAACTCACACAACGGTCATATGCATTGGTACCGCACTCTCACCTATTTCTACCGCCAAATAGCAGTATTTGCATTGTTGTATTCTAGGCTGAAGGGTGAAAGAAGCTGTGAAATGACTGGGTTATGTGACAAAATATCTTCCTAGTTACAAGCATGGCAACGCGCTAGTGATATTACGCGCTTGCTATCACGCGCTGCACGCTTGTTTGTAGACCGGGTCTAATAAAAAAACACTGACCTGACCTGACTGACTTTGATATAAATGGCCTAAAAGCACTAGTGTATTTAACACGCAATAACAGAACAAACTCAAACATTTATCATATAAGTATTTGTCCTGGTGAAAACCTAACAGACGACCCTTCACGCACACGATACTGGTACCACCGGACGCGCCACTGGACCCGTCAAAATTACTTAGCTACAAAAAGATATAGTCATTATACATATAGTCATACATGTCTATTATACATATAGATAGATGTATAAATTTTAATATTATTATGTTCACCGCTTTGAACCCTTTTCTGATTGATACATTTCAGTGTAGCTGGCTGTACTAGTCAGTAAGGTATCAGAGCCAAAAGATGGCGGGATATCTACCCGCAACAGTGAAGTTTAAATGCAAAAGCGATAATGTGCAAAAGCATCCTCGTCGCGAAGCTTGTTATGGGCAAAATTCATCCAGGCCCACGTTAAACATTGGAATACCAATGGGTGATATAATGATGATTTTCTGTATTTTTTTCTATTTTGTTAACTTTATTGGTGTTGCTATTCTATTTTAAGTCATGTAAATAATTCAAGATTCTCTGCTTATAAGCAATCTGCTAACTAAACTGGTAGTCGTACAAATCGAAAATCATTCCCTTACACAAATCTTAGAGCGTAGGTAGAATTCAAGGAACCGACTCGTCTCGTTACCATCTGCAAGTTAGATACTCATCCCCGCTAATAATGACTAATAACAACATCAAGTAATGTAACGGCTAGTTTGGAGGCCCTGAGTTCTTATTGCCTTCAAATATTTATACGGCACAGAGTAACTATTATCACGGCGGGCCGAGAAGTGGATAACGCTGTTACAATTACACGTTGCTATACTATGATCAATGCTGTACCAAACTTATTAGGACACAGGTGTACTGACTTTCTGATTGGAACATACAATTAGTTCAGATAAAATCAGAGTTCAATACACACCATCTTTGCGATATCGGATTTAGTTAAACATGTTTGGTGGACGTGCCCGATGGCGCATTCATACGGTTCTTATCTTGTGCACCGAAGAACGTGGGTGTTTGTATTGTGTATGGGTGTTAAATATGTTTTGTAAGTATTATATTTTTTTCCTCTGTTAGCTGATTGAGTGAATTATTGTACTTTAATGTATGTATTTAAATATATTGTTTTTTTTTAACTATAAAACTTTAACATTACCTCTATCATAATGAAATTAGACAATTAAATAATGCACTGCTAATTTCAAGACTTCATTTGTTTTTGGAAAATAAGAAAAAAGTAACAACAAGGCAAAGATAATCTAAACGTTAATCAATATTGTAAGCAAAATCCGATGCGAATAAACATATAAGTATATAAACATCAATGAACTAAACATCAACAACACAAAGATAACAACATCAAATTGCTTGCGGACAAAGTCACGCGCTTTAGCTAGTGATACAAACACGCAAGACAAGTTGAAAACACCAATTCAAAAACGGGATTGGAATCCCGAAATCAGGATTCCAATTATTTCATTAAGTTCATTTCGTTCTTTTGCCAACTGTTAAAGAGAGATGCAGCCCTAAATCGCTAATTGGGGTTAAAACAGTGCACCGGGCTGGGGGTCGGGGTCCGGCCGAACCGCTTCATCTTAACCCTTCCGCAGTTCATGTCATTAACTTGAAAAAAATACACTTTGTTTATTCCCTAGTTAACTTCGTTGGTTTTTCTATTTAGTGTATTTTTCTCCTGTAAAGACTGCGTTTGTGTAAGTAATACTTACTTCAACTCAAATATTGAAAATAAATATAATGTTTTATAACTGTAAGTAGAGGTATAGGTATTATTAAAGAGTACCTCAGCTCGTAAATTATCCCTTATCTTTGAGTATAGGTAAGCTTTAAGGAACATTGTTATGAGACTGTTTAACAATTAGTTAAAGCTACTTTAATAGTAATAGTATATTAAATACTATTACTATTAAAGTAGCTTAAAACGTAGTAACTAAGTATCTACTTAGATGTATGGTGGTATTATAATTGAAGGCAGAATTGAATTGTACCTCCCCCTGTACCAGGTGTCGTAAGAAGCAACTATGGTACCGGAACTGACAGATGGACCGCCATCTATCTGATGATCTGACAGATATACCTACCGATATCCAACCGAAAAAATGTAAACTGCTTTTATACTGCAGGCTGGAGATGGACAGCAGAATCCTCATCGCGAAGCTGCACTCTGCGACTGCTGCCACGCCTGCCTACCCCGGCAATTATGGGCAAAAATCCCCCTATCTTAAGGCCTGTGTCCAACAGTGGACTTTCAAATATAATAATGAATATTTTATTCATCTAACGTAATTTAAAACAACAATATGAAACAAAAATAATGCCATCGTTCATTCAAAACAACTCCGAACAAACGGACCGTTCCTTCCTTACATAGATTAAACGCGTACTTAACATACTGCAATAAAACAATCTGTTATTACTTATTGCAGAGCAGGCAGGTTTACGTTACAGGCCCCATGTTTTTTTCCCAAGCGCACCGCTAATAGGATTCCTAAGTCGACATGAACAAAGTTTACTTTAGCGTCGAACACAAAACAATGTTCATAAGTCAGGTGACCGGCTCCGCAAATACGTTGGCAAAGTTGTAAATACGCAAAACACTCATTTATATTGCGATGAGAGGTTGGCCCGGGAGCCTGCGACGGAATACCGCAACTCCGACTTCAACGGGATTTTATTACATTTTAAATTAATTGAAACATTTTTTAAATAGGTAAGGTTTAAGGAACATTGATATAAGATCGATTTTTCAACAATAAGTAAAATATTTTTTAGCCCTGTGGTATCTGCACAACAGAATAATTCCTGCCTCTGTACCAGATGTTGTAAGAGGCGACTTAGGTACCAGAACCGACAGATGGCGGTATATCCGAAAAAGCACAGCTTAAATACTACAGGGTGGAGATGGACAGCAGCATCCTCGTGTTGTCGCAAAGATAAGCTAATAATACTTTCTATGTGATTTACCTAGTTACACTCACCCTTCAAACCGGAACACAGCAATGCGAATACTGCTATGGCGGTATGGTAGGTGAGAATGAGGTAGATACTAATGTGGACAATCTTTGTAAAACGTCTGCCTCAAGTGAAACAGTCAAATAAATATCAGGCAAGTCTAAAAATTTGAGTTTTGTGGGACAGCTTCAATGTTTGTGTAGGTACATCATTTAATAATACAGATACAAATTTAAATTCAACATTATCTTATTCACCGTAAGTAAAAAAAAAAGTAATGACAATTGTGATATTTAGATTTTAGTTAATTAACCTCCAGTTTGGATCTAAAATAATTTATGCAATACGCCAAATCAATTAAAACATTTCTTTATTCAAGCAGGGAGCACTTTCGAATCATCAATCAAATAAAAAAAATCAAAAATATAAATAGAAAATTGTATTATAATTATAATAATGATGACCTTGATGACCCAACGGGATCATTAGTCTTCTAAAATTTAAATTAGGTAGGTATTCATTCCTTTTACCAGTCTACCGGCACCAGGCGGGTCTTAAAACTACGTTTAATGCAGGTTCATTACACGGGCCACCAGAAAGGGACCTACAAGAAAAACTGGCGGTGATAAAGGCTCCATCAATACTAAATAGAAAATGTTGTTGTCCTAAAATAAAGTGTCACTCAAACTACCCATAGATTTTTGTTAAAATCTAATATCGGTTCTGAATATCTATAAGGTGTGAATTTGAGCAGGCCAGCTCCCGCGCTAGCAGCACTGGGCGCTATAAATCTAGGGCCCACGACTGGCAATAAATAAGGCCGCCGCCACACCTGGCGTCTGACGGACTCCTACGTGCGCCGCGTCGCGGTGACGCATTGCCGCCGTCTGCGACCGGCCTAATTTTGCGTTAACGCACTATCTGCAAATAGTCTTGGTAATGTTCAATGATGGATTGAGTCTTGAGGTGTGGGGGATTTGACTGTCGATTGTTGTTACAAATACCTAGTACCTACGTAATG
The DNA here is from genome assembly GCA_020976665.1 of Heortia vitessoides. NCBI lineage: Eukaryota > Metazoa > Arthropoda > Insecta > Lepidoptera > Crambidae > Heortia > Heortia vitessoides. Next base: position 19,840,350 of record JACJUM010002819.1, on the reverse strand, counting down.
TATTGAGGTTCCCGATCGTTGGTGAAAGTGTGAATGAGTGTATATTCGTTGTTTGTGTAAGCCCTAGTCCGGGAATTTTCAAATATAAATATAACTATGCAATGTCCCAGAGTCATTTTAAATGTAATATATAAAAAATTCCTCAACATCTCATACTTTGACCTGACTCCGTGTGACTTACGCACGCTTAAAGCACTTGTCCTTCGGACGCACAAATATAGGTACTACTTAAATACATACATTTAATAGCCAGACACAGAAAAAACACAAATATCATTATATAAATGTTTGCTCAGGGTGGGAATTGAACCCACGACCCTTGGCGCACAAGATAGAAACACTATCATCTGCGCCATCGGGCCCGTCAACAATAACAAATTCATAGGCGTTCTAGTTTATATAAGCAAGAACATTATTCTATGGAAAACATAACAAAGAAATCAACACTTTGTGTGTTGTAGAAATTGGCATTCCTGCGATTAACGGAAAATGGATTTTGTGTTTAATATGATTCATTTGGAATCGTTGCAATCGATATTTCAAATTGATTGGGTAGTTATTATAAGAACATTTATTAAGGCATGATGAAGAATAACGAGATTTTCTGCTTCTTCCCGTAATTTCCTGCTTCATAGCAACTATGCGTTTATAAAAATTATCTCAGTACTTGTACATAACATTACTAAAACATGCTTGCTAATAATTCACGGCTGTTGGTATAAAAAACAAATGAAGATCGAATATAACAACTCTACCGTACTCTATCTGACAAAAACAATATCCGGTAAGTCTATGTTCATTCACCGGTAAGAATACCAATTGTGGTAGCACATTGGTGCTACCTATTGCATATTCCAGAAGTTTCCAATACCTGTTGCGGTATACTTACTGCTTAAGGAACATTTCTGGCGACTATTCCTTAAGACTAATATTCTATGCGAGATATGTCGATATTCCAGGTGACTTTAAGATTAATAATTTTCTAGACATAGTCCTAGTAATACCAGTTTTGGATTGGCGGAGTTGTAGGCACCAAATGCGACCAAAGCAATACGCTGGAGCTTTGAATATAACATTTTGAATATCCACCTTATCTCCCACTAGTAAACTATATTCTTCATATATCACTAAGTTTTCGATTATAATACATATTGCTTCCCAAGAAAGGGGGAATTTTGCTTGCCACGGGGATACTGTTACCATTCCCACCCTGTGCATTTGAGCTACACTGTTTCGGTTAGATATACCGCCATCTGTTTACTCATCACTAATGACACCGAGTATAGAAGGAGATACTTACGGCTAAATCTAGTATCTAAAACCTCGGTATAAGAAAGAGATTTTGAAAATCATGGCCTAAACATATCATCTAGTAATAAGACTTGTACAACTTTATCTAGAACATAAAGTACTAGAGCAACAATTCTCAAGTACATATCAGTTGCCAACTGGTTGTTGATACCAAAAAACATTGATATTAAATCGAAATTCGCACGCGAAGTGGAATGAATCGATCAAAAGAAAGAATCGACAAGAAAATAAGAACTACAAATCAGCAGTAACGTTAACAGGTTGAAAAAGCACGATGGATCAATGGCTTCGCTTGCCAAATATGGTGGCACTTGAACCGTGGGCTTTCTTGCCTGTCTGCAAGCGAACTATGTTTATTTACTCCACTTTACAACTTGAGGAAATTGCATTTCTGAGTTACTACTCTACTTGTTTCTGGTCATCGCTCCATGATAGCACTCAACATGCGTTCTCTCAATATGTAGTCTGATATTATCTGAGTTCCAGTTATAGCAGTAACGATAATATGTTAATGATTTACCTCAATAAATGTAGGAAATTTTATTCATACCGCACGCAATGTCATGTATCAGCTGTCAACCTAATTTTGACGTAAGATAGTTTCTTTGTGTATATGACTTGTGTATACCATTAATGTCAGTGTTCATCATGACAAAGAAACAGTTTTCTACTAAACTTCAACATCATCATACCAGTAATTAAAAGCCCACTATTGGACATAGGCCTCCCCACGAATCGGGGTATGTTGCCCATGATTGCCGCGCTGGGCAAGCGTGCTGGAAATCGCAGAATGCAGCTTTTAGGACGGAGATGCTGCTGCCCATCCCCACCCTGTAGGTACATTTAAGTTGACTTTTTTGCATCGATAAACCGCCATCTGTCGGTTCTGGTACCTTAGTCGCCTTTTACGACACCTGTTACTGGAGGAGTTGTACTTATTACGTACTGTATTGAACCAATGTTACCCCGTAAAATATTTACAACTTAAAGAATTGGGAATAAATCTTCCATACAATCATGCATGACATAAGCAAATATCAGCAAAATCATGATTCACTGTTAGTATTATACTCCAAAAAAGTTAGTTCTTAAGTAAATAAAAACCTGCAGGTAGTTTAAGTATTAACTCTTCGTTTATGACTGATTTCTCCATTACTAATCATAAAAAAACCACAACTATAAAAAAAAATACATTTCCTAACTGTAATGTTTAAACATCTGGACAAATCGGAAAATTTATGTCTAATTACTTCGTCTTTCATCGAAAAACTAGTCGTCAAGAGAAACACACGTTCGACCGGTGCTAGTTCACCGGCGACATCTCAGCAGGTCCTAAAGCAGTCAGCGATAAACAATAAGCCAGCATAACTAGACGCGACTCCACTCCCACCGGAGGCGCGCCGCGCGTCTACACAAATCTCACAGCCGTGCCTGCTTTCAGAGCTCATTTAAATTTTGAGGTAGAGCTGATTATTTGCTGAGGATTCACATTGGCATTCATCATATCACCCATATAAGTCTACAGACTCCCCAAGAGAGGTGGACTTTTGAACATAATTGCCGCGCTAGGCAGGCGTGGTGGCTATCCTAGAGTGCAACTTCGCGCCGAGGATGTAGTATTTAAGTTGCGCTGTTTCGGATGGATATACCGCCATCTGTCGGATCCAATACCTCAGTTGCCTCTTACGACAGCTGGTACAGAGAGAGGTACTATTCTACTCCGCCGGTACCCCCACATTGCTATTATATAAAAAATCGGGCTTGCATATTCACCTTTTATCGTCCTAATTACAAATGTTGAACATAACACCGCTTATTTGTGTTAATCTTGTCGGATCAGCAAGACACGATAGGCGCTGTCCTGTCATAACTATAAATATTGGTCTCGAAGTGCTATATTTATAAATATAAATATGGTGTTTATTATTCTAATGCTTTACAGCCTATTCCCAACTAACAGTAATATAAAACGTTATAACATTTTATAGTAAAAGTTAATTAGTAGTTACTATTATTAATTTTCTACATGTTTCTAATTTTTTTTACATTACAACCTTCTCCGTTATTGACAATAAAAACAAAACATCGATACCAAAGTTGAATTCCTTTCAATAGAACATCCGTTTATTTTTCTCGTGCTGACTCGTCGATACTGAGACGAAGGGAAATAACTCTACCATTTTAAAAAATATAGTTCTGACAGAAGTTCCTTAGCAATAGTTACTCATTAGTACCAAACGAGAGCTCTAAAGACTCTCTAAAGATAGTTGTATGACCCTTGCCTTGGACCCTACGATGCGTCTTTGAGTATTCGCAATCAATTTCATTCTGATATAGTAAACCCTGAGAGGCTTCAACACTTTACGTATTGCCTCGCAGGGCAATTAAAAAGTCCTCTGGAATATTGTCACTCACAATTAGCGACTTAGTCTTTGGCCCAGAGACGCTAAATCGACCATTTGCGTTATGCCGCATTATTTGCATAAAATATCAGGAGTTTTATTAGAAAAACTTGCCCTCAAGTCTGTTTTAAACTGAGACAATATATCATTTTCAATATAGTAAATAAACATAGGCAATATGGTGGCGATATACCAATAAAATTTAAATTTCTGAATGAGACATTGTTACGAACGAATGGATTAAACTGGGCCGATAGACAAATTACCACCCAAATGACTCCAGCTAGAACGACTAGATCATTATAAGAAAATGCAAATACTCGCCAACGCGGCTGATAAACGGCGAAACAATTGGCGACGAGTTTATCGCGGCTCAGAAACCGGTAACTTTAACCAGCGATTAGTTGACAGAATGAGTTATTTTGTCGATTTGACAACTATCTACGAAACTAGTCATAATGAAAAACAAAAAGTGACATTACGTAGAGGCCAAGAATCAATTATTGAAGGCCCACTGTTACCGGCTGTTTTGTTGTCGCTACCAAATTTGCATCTAGATTCTATGAAAGCGCTAAATAGAACCATCGTAATTGTTTAGAGTAATGTAGTTTTACATACAGAAATCAACAATGTCTCAAACACGGACAGACGATTTGACTGAAACCGCAGGTTCGCGCTGGTTACAGGCCGCACACAACCGTTCCTATTAGATATTACTTGGGGAGGCCTATGTCCAGCAGTGGATGTCTTAGGGCTGATATGATCATGATAATGATGATAATTCCTTAATAGACTAATGTAGCTTCAATATACAACCAACAATGTTTCAAATGGCTGCCGATTATATCTCCATCTAGACAACTAACACTGCGTTTAACTGGCACAATCGAGCAATCCAACACACTTATCATACAAGTTGAATTATGCTCGGTGGTGTTGGCCGCGTCGCCCACTCCTCCACGTGTCGCCAAGGAATGTAGTACTGCGGAATGCAACCGCTAGACGACCAAACTAAATACATCTGCGAACACCTACGACAGCACTGAACCGTAACACCACCTCATTTGAAGGGCTTATACCGGCGGCCATATTGCGATTGTCAATAAATCTCCAGCGCGACCAGTCGCAGTTACAATACCAACTATTTATATGATAATTTTAATGTCCGCGAATTATTTAGATGTGGGTTAAGGTCGAGATTGGTCATGGAATGCGTTTTTTGTTATTCAATTAAGCGGAGTTGTTGAATAAATGATCCGTCAATGTAATTTACGACGCAAAAGTTTCGAGGTCTTTCTTAATGTTGGTTGTATGTTTCAATGTTACTCTAAAGTTTATTAGACAGTGATAGATAGACGTGATGATAGCCATGGATTTTAGAATCTGCAAATAAAGGTGGCCATGAGGTACCGGTAGAGTGGAATAGTACCTCCCCATGTCCGTAGCCAGGTGTCATAAGAGGCGACTAAGGACAGATGGCAGTATATATACAGGGCGGAGTTGGGCAGCAGTATCCCCGCCGCAAAAGCTGCGCTCTGCGATTGCTAACACGCTTGCCCAGTCAGGCAGTTATGGGAAAAATTTCCTTCTCTAGGGAAAGCTTACGCCTTTACTACGCCTTACGACTTTCCAATGGCTGGTGTGATGATGAAATAAAGCTTATGGACATTTAATGTTCATTTGAAACAAATATCAAATCGAAAAGTACCTGCTCGTTTATTAGATAATAAAAGTGTTAAAATTATGCAAAATAATGTTAATATGTACGAGTACAAGACCACATATCACAAATTTCTTTATCGCGCTTTCATTTGCATACGCCCATAATATTTAAAATTTTAGCATGTTTAATTCGAGAACGGCTATTTCTAAGCCCCATAAATATGTTTTCGACAAATAAAATAATCGTAGATCCCCAGCAGATACGAAACGGTACGGAGCGCCAAATGACATGCTTTTTCAAAACTATAAATATAGTTCGTTAATATTCGTTTTTATTGGTGAGATCGGAGATACGAAGAGAGGTGAAAGCTTGCGTGATTAGACAGTAATCAGACGATTTCGGTATTTCATGTATTTGTGCCTATCAATGATATTTGTTGGGATAATGATGCGCGAGGCACCGGCAGAGTAGAATAGTACCTCCTCCAGTGCCAGGTGTCGTTAGAAGGGACTAAAGTACCAGAACAGACAGATGGCGCTTTATCCGAGACTATAGAGTGAGGATGGGCAGTAGCATCTCCGTCACGAAGTATGCGCAAAACCACCCCACCTCGGAGAGGCCTATGTCCAGCAGTGGGCTTTCTATAACTGTCATGGTGAATTTTAACATTACAAATAGCTTCAATGATTTCAAGTCTGTTTTTATTTTTTCTCATCTTTGTCGCACATCTAAACACGCGGAGAATACAAGAATCCGGGACATATTCATATATCACACATTCCCCTCATTAGTAGGAAAGCGGTACTTTTCTATTTATCAATTATGGTAATTCCGCTTCATAACTCTGCAGCTTCTGGTCGTAAATATATCACACAGTTGCTGGGCGACCTTGGCAGCCTGCATCGGAATGTTGATGATCACCATAAAAATATAGCAGTAATCTTTCCTGATGCAGATGTGACGTTTAAGGCGGTACCCAACGAACCGTACCATTACAATCAATATAAAACAGCTCCTTTAAATTGGCCTTAAATCTATCCTCCCTTCCTAATTCCGCCCCACTTGACTCGACTTATAATGGGGAAGTTTAAAAAATAACCATTTCAGGGACGGTTGGTTCACCTCGTGTAAGTCGGGGCTCGAAATTAAGCACCACCTATTTAACTTCGAAAGATTAGCCAATTATACAGAGGATTGGATTATTGATCGGATGTATTGAGACGGACATAGGCCTCCCCAGGAAAGGGGGGTTATGTTCAAAATTTTCGCGTGGGCATGCGTGTTGGCAATCGCAGAGTGCAGCTTTCGTAATCGGGTTGCTGCTGTCTATTGTCACCCTATGCATTTGAACTACACTGTCTCTGTCATATGGATTGATATATCGCCATCTGTTGGTTTTAGCACCTAAGTCACCTCTACGACACCTGTTAGAGGGAGGTACAATTCTATTCTGACATTAACGTGACCTAATAATCAAATTATATTCGGCAACATGCAACCCAACCACAAAATCCGATTGGTCAATGCAATCAATCGGTTTCGCTCACAAATTCTATTAAGATGCAACTTTCTTATACTTTGACAGGTCCGATGGTGCAAATGGTGGTGATCCTGTCTTGTGCGCCAAAGGTCGTAGGTTCGATCCCTATCCAGGACAAATATATAATGATATTTTATGTTTGTTCTGTCACTGGGTGTTAAATATATGTATTAAGTTGTATTTTTGTAATTTCTTTGTGTTATGATCTCCGCAGGAGAAGCGCTTTAAGCGATTTATCACGGTGTCACGTAAATGTATTAAGGGAATTATTATTATAATCACTTAAGAAAGGGGCGTTCATGCTTATTAAACTTATAATCATTGTCAAGATCTTCCATCGAGTAAATCTGATTAATCTTCACCTTTTCATGTCATATCATCTATTAGATGTTATCAATCAAATCCCCGGCTGTGTCTGATATCTATGGACATATTATAATGATGTATACAAATTATTTTATGCCCAATACGATTTTTACTAATACTAAAAAATAAAAGGCTTTATCAAACTATCTAGGAATACGTATACTGTCTATTTTACATGATTACATCATGAAATAAATGGTTAAGTACTAGATATGGAAAAACCACAAGATCAGCTTGATAATTGTCATTCCCCTAAGTTTAAGCTTGAACCGAACAAATAAACGTCGACTTCTAAGCTATCTTAGAAACTTTGTAACTTAGCCGAGGTCAAACGTAAAGACGTTATTTATACTAAAGGCGAAGTTCACTAATGGCGGCCTACAAGTAATTCGGCCAAAGCCATCCATCATACAGCTTAAATAAATAAATCAGTAACGTTAATCTTCTAGCGGAGGGAAGTTCCCAAGTTATTTACAACCTTCGAGGCTTGAACATAAAAATCTAATGTACGTTTGTACACAATAAATCAATAGACGATGGAAGAGCGCGGTCGCCGCTGACTTTAATGGCGAATTCTTCCATTTCGTCATACGTTTCCCACAGAGTGTTTTATGGCAACAACTAACCAACTTCTAACTTGTCATAATTAAAAGACAAATTCAAAATTAACGATGTTGACTCTGCCACACAGGTGCAATTAACAAACGGTTAATTGCAATCTTGTGTGTGTATGTATATATATATATATAAATGTATACATTTGTTTTGCTCTAAACTGCTCACCTCGCAATCAACTCCAAATACAGAATCCAAAACAATAACACCTCCTGACGAATTTCTTATCAAAATTCTTTTAATTTTATTCGCTACCGGTACAAATTAATTTGCGGATAAATTTTCCTTTATGGACGTTTCTATTTTCTTTTTCCTTGGGGTGATTTTTTGCATGGGGTCGGGGGTGCCGTTTAGTTTTTTATCGAATGTATTTAAAGCGCGCGCTGCGTGGGGTTAACTTGTACGACTTTAATACTTCCTTCCTTACATATCCTGGACGGTTGTTGTTTTTTTATTAGGATTATAATGTCATGGTTTAAGTCGACGTTCGGAAGTCATCTTCACTTATATATTGAGTTTTAATATTTCCTTGACAAGTTATTATTTACAGTTTTTTAGGTATACAAATGAAAAATACTTTTATAGAAGAAAGACGTAACGAAAAAAGAAAGTATTGATTAGACTCCATCCAAAAAATCCTCTGCTGGATATAGGCCTCTCCAAATAGGGGGAATTTGCCCATAATTGCCGCACTGGACAAATGTGTTGGCAATCGCAGAGTGTAGCTTTTGCCACAGGGATTCTGCTACCCATCTCCGCCCTGTACATTTAAGCTGCACTATTTCCGATGGATATACTGTCACCTGTCGATTCCAGTACCTCAGTTGCCTCTAAAGACACCAGAGGTGGTACTATTTTACTCTGCTGGTACCCCACGGCAACAAGTTATAAGCATATCCAATATTAATTAACACATCAAAGAGCCCGTAATATTTAGTTACGTCTAAACTCGGTCATTGTTTCAAAATAATTCAATTATGTTCCTTCCAAACTATTCAAGCCTGAAATTATTACTTTAGACTGTTTTGTATTTTTGTGCAAATCAACATAGTACAACAGATCGAAATGAGAAAGCGTAGCAATGCAAAAAAGTTACCCCACAAGATTCCGAGTCACGTAAAACGAAATGGGAAATTACTCTAAAATAAAAAACGCTCCCTTCAACCCACGGAACCCTTGCAGTAACGGCAATTTGGATAAGACTCCCCAGGCACGGAACACTAAAAATTCCACTTAGTAACAACTCTCAATATGCACACGGCGATATCCGAGTGCTCCCCGATGCAGTACAAGCTCATAAAACTCGAACAGTTTTAATCGAAATGAGGATTTCTCAGAAATGTATGCTCGGCTGCTGTAATAGAATTTATTATTATCATCGTTGGTTGAATTGAAAAACAAACCGTTTAGGGTCTTAAAGTTCACAATAGATTTAGACTTGCGTTTACGGCGTGCCGTATACCAACGAATAATATTTCTATTGGAATTACTATAAAAATATTATGTCTATTGTTTCAAATGTACTCACTTGTAAATACAACCAATTAGTTGCATGTAGTTTCTTACTGTATTAACATCACTGCAATTTTCAATTCCTTCACATTGGGTATATATATATTTCTAATTTTCTTTTCCATTTCATTTAATCCAAATGATGTAATCTATGATATATGTGAAAAAACAACAAATCGTGTTCAGAAATCTTGATATTTTTTTATAATTTAATTAAAATAAGATTGAGTACTAATGGATTGCGTTTATTATTTATTCATAATAATTACTATAAGCAATCAAAGAACTATCGACGGGCCTGATGAGTGATGTGTGATGAGTGATCTTATGTGCGTGGGTTAGATCCCCACCCAGAACAAATATTTATATGATGATATTTGTGTTTGTTCTGTGTCTGGGTGTTAAATATACGTAGCTGTAACACAGTTAAATATAAGCACAACAGCCGACGATCATTTTTTACATGAATGTATTTTATATTTAAATTTATTAAATATTTTTGGATTATGGGATAAATATTATTATTGTATAAGTAGTACATGTGTGAGTACTCGGTTGTCTTATGTCCGTAACACAGTCGCTTTAAGCAACTTACCATGGAATCAGGTCAATGTATGATATGTTGTGAGATTTGTCTTCTTTTTCTTCAACTTCAATAAAAAAAATCCCGCTTACACCAATACTATTGGCCTCTGACATATGAATATTTTCGTTATGCTAATAATTGAAACACATAATATATGTAATTTTTAATTGATATAATAAAATATTAATTTAGGTGAAATGTTATAGGTATGGTGTAAGATTAAGTGATTAATTATTAAATACAGTTATGAAATGAAACAGTTATATATTCCTAGCCAGAAGAAATAAATAAAACTTGGAGACTGGCCGGATTTTTCATAAAGAAATATAGCTTTCATTAAGTTGATCCAAAGTGCCGAGGATTATATTTGTTGAGCAACGTTCGAAACAGAAGCTTTTTATGGACAGAACACCACGGTTCACTAATCCCGCGCCAAAAAACACAATAAGCCATTGCGTGGCCTCATACGAGGAATGTGAGCTAAATTATTATCCGAGTCATTTCAACCCCACGGCGGGCGATCTCAGTAAAGCATTTGATAAAGTGGATCACAAAACGCGACGCTATAATATAAATAAAAACGGGCCATAAGCGGTCCTTGTGGCACGCCAGGTCTCAACCTCCCCTGCAACCGCGAAAGTGGTTTCATAAGCTAACCGTGCGAAACGCCTTCTCAGTTGTTATTGTGAAATATGAATTATGAAAATAATAAAAAATAAAGCGGTGTGCAGCTAGCGGGGGTCTAACGCGGCGCACGCGGCGGCACGCGCGCCAACCAAAATATTGAAAACTAAAACCGCGGCCCTTTGTGCCCGCTATCATGGACGCTAGTGGTTTTTAATGCGACACGTGTCCCGTTTAATTTTCGTTACGAAGTTGTAGTACTCTAATTAAATTACTATCTACCTAATTTTACACTTAACCTCACTCAACTTCTTCCATTTTTACCCTGACATATTCACGCTAACTCGTATGGAAATTTAAATTAAGGCGCATTTAGCATTTGTTGTATTGACTATGGCTTACTGACTATGGCTTACTGACTATGACTGGGTAAGAATTATAGAATTCACAAAATATTGAAACTGGTCCTTCCAACGCATTTTATACTCTCCAATTGCAATGGAATGTAATGCTTATAAACAAACATGCAAATGCCTTGATATCATCAGCCACTTGTCGGGACTAGGAGAAAGTTCCCCGGCCAGCGATCACCTCACTCACACGGGGCTTGTTATTGCAGCTCACTTAATACGGATTATCCTCATCCAGCTTCCATCGCATTCATCCAATATTTATTTGACGCCAACGACGCCGTATTAATAGTGGAAAAATTTAATACTGTTAGTGTGTGCCGCGCGCCACTATCGCCCGGATTATAGAGGGGGTAGTTTTTTTAAATAGGGTTAGGTCCGCGTTTTACGTCCCTCTACAGGGAGGGTTGTGATAAATGACACATGCACATTTTTCGAAATACCCAATTTCGGATTTAAGTCACCCCAAAGTGGCCTGGTGTCCGGCGGACAATAGCAGCGTAAGCTCGTGCACAAAGCCGATCTTTCGGATAATTTACACCGACTTGCTTTGTGCGAAAGGGTATTTTTGTTTGCGCACCTCCGTCGCGGCGTGTTGGAAGCGGTTATGGGTCTTAATAATGCATTTTTCTATCGGTTCGTGACGGCCTACCATTACTAGGAGATAAACTGCGCGTAAAATTGGCACTGGAAAAAAGTTAACGAGTGCCTTGTTGACGGATAATTACGGATTTGGATTGTTGCTGCCAGGATACGGAGCCGCCGATCGTTGTTTTTGTCAGTCAAACGTTACACACGATTTTACAGTCCATGCAGTCACATTTACAGATTCGATAGATTACAAGATTTAAACGAAACGTTTTTTAAAATGAAAATTCTGTTGTCTTAGAAACCTATTATAATTAACAAAAATTAAAATGTGGTAGACCTCACATAAAAAGTCATAAGCATTGGTACCTCACTCTCACCTATTTTTACCGCCACATAGCAGTGTTCGCATTGCTGTGTTCCGGTATATAGAATGTATATATATTGTATATAGACGGTAAATAGATTGTATAGAGACAATATAATTTCTACCTTTTGGTTTTGTGTCTATATTGTGAAAATCGGCTTGTTAAACATGCAGCCTCACGTGACACTATTCAGACCTTAAATACTTCTCGTTCGGGCTACAGACAATTTTGTGGATCCAGTGTGAGTGGAAGCCGGGGCTAATGGTGCATGGAGGCGCCGCGACGGGCAAGAACCCGCCCGCTACGCTGCATTACACAACGCGGCGTACACGAAATGCTCCATTCAAACCATGGCTGAGGTTGGCATTTAATTACTCCAAGCGTATTTTTGTCAGACCCTTCAGTTATAACTTTTTTCATCTCATCCTCAAATCAGTCATTAGAAGTCCACTGCTTGACATAGACCTCCACAAGAAAGGGGTAGTTTTGGCCATCTTGCCGCGCTAAGCAAGCGTATTAGCAAACGCAGAGCGTAGCTTCGGTACGGGGATGCTGCTGCCCACCCCCGCTCTATGCATTTAAGCTACACTAATACGGATGGATATAGCGCCATCTGTTAATTCTGGGACCTCATTCGCCTCTTACGACACCCGGTACAGGAAGAGGTGCTATTCCGCTGTGCCGGTACCCCGCGGTACTTTAACTGATTCATTATTTTTGTTGCTTTTTTATGTTAATATAAATAAATTACATATAAATCAAGCAAAGACTCGTTTTATTATTTCGTTATAAGATTATAGATACGATTCTGGAAAAACTTCTTATTCAATTAATAATTGTAATAAATATCAATTGAAATAGTGTGTGTAACACGAAGTAGTGTCCTTAACGGCAAATAAATACTCACAATTTGAACATATTCATTACTGTCGACCCTTGTAAAGTAAATGCGAACGGTCTCGGAGACATTAACACCTTACCTGTCCATTTTATTATAATCGTGTGGCAGTAAACGTCGAACAAGTGCTGCTAGAAGTAGCACAGTTATATTTTATTTGGTTATAAAGCGCTGATGCGAAATCATAAACAGGATAAAACGGCGCATACACCGACTCAACTTTTATATCGTGGTTAAACTTCATTGCCAACTGTTGACCGAGTTAGGAATACCTAACTTTATGCTCTTTTCTTGGGCTACTAGCTCAATCTTGAATATTGAGATTTATGGTTATAAATGTGCCCTTGAAAATTCTTGCTAGATTTTCTGATTATACATTTTTATACTTCCATTTTCTTCTAACGTAATGATCAGCACAAATTAACGACGTGTTTCAAAAATCAAAAATCAAAATTTAAAATTGTTAATGTCATCTTCATTATTACAGCCATTGGAAGTTCACTGTTAAACATAGGCCTCCCTAAGAAAAGAGGAATTTTGCCTATAATTGCCGCGCTGGGCAAGCGTGTTGGCAATCGCAGAGCACAGCTTTCGCAATGGGGATGTTACTGCTCATCTTTCCCTTTTCCATTTGAGCTACACTGTCTCTGATGGATATACCGCCGTCTGTCGATTCTCCTCTGCCGGTACCTAATAAATTATCATCATCATATCAGCCATAAGACATCCACTGCTGAACATAAGCCTCCTCAAGAAATCTTCATTAGGACCGGTTGTTTGCAGCCAGTGTCCAGCGAAATTCTGCGGTTTTAGTCAGATCGTCTACCCATTTTTCGGGTGGTACGTGATCGGTACGTGATCTCCAATCCAGAACATAACGACTCCATCGGCCGTCGGTTCTGTCCATCTGTCTGGCCGTCACTTCAACTTACTAATCCACCGGGCTATGCCGATAATTTTGGTTCTGTTACGAATCTCGATTCGATCGCGTAAAGAAACTCCGAGCATTGCCCGCTATATCCATAGCTCATTGATCTACTTTTAGTTGGCCAATAAGGCCAATGATAAGATACCACGTTTCGCTGCCATTGGTCATCGTTGGTAACACACGTTTGTCAAAAACATTCTACTTAGACACCACAGAGGTATGTTGGACGAGAGGATTTTTGCAGCTTTCCGAACGCTGCCCAGCAGAGTTGAATACTGTGAATAACCTCTTTCGTGAAGTCGGACTTACCTAATTAGACTATTTGTCCTAGGTGTACAAACGAGTCAACAACTTCAAGAAGCGAGCTCTCAACTAAAACTGGGGCGGGTACGACATGGGCATGTCACATTACTTTAGTCTTCTCCTTGTTCATTCTGAGACCCACCTGTTGGGTGAGTTTGAGAGTTGTCTTCGAGCATCGTGCTTAAATCTTCCATCAGTTCTGCCATAACCACAAAATCTTGATAAATTCTAGTCTTCTATTTAAGTGTCTTCATTTAAACTATTTAAAAAGTTATAATAATAAATCTTATCACGAACTTTGATAGTAGTTTAAGGAATGTTTCATGATGTTTTGATTTGTTGTTGTAGTTTTAAACTAACTTCGACAAAGCTGATGTATTGTTTTGCGGTCGAGTTGTTAAGAAACTTTTTAAAACGGGTTTTTTAAATTTAACATAAATTTGGAAGGGCCGCTCAGTTTTCGAAACTTGCTTAAGATCAATGTATTTTGTATTTGGTGATCGTGGAGGTTGATATTTTCGATTATTAGATTAAACAATCGCTTTTAAAATGCATTAGGCACTTCCCTAACAGGAATGACTTCAAGTGCCTATCAAGTGAACAACGTATTGCAAAAACAGAAAAAGAAATATTGTAGTATACTAGACCCAAAAAAATGTAAATAAACATAATTTTATGTGAGATATACTTATCACATATTTGGTCAGCATGACTCAATCAATTCCAAATCAATACACCCATTTCTGCCGACAAACGTTCTCGTATTTTTTGGTCCTGTTTAAAAAATAAGAAAAGCGGTGAAATCACTGGGTGATGCGAAATAATAAAGTCAAGTCACAAATTAAATAAGCTAATGTCTTTGTAATAACACGATCGCAGTCTAGATAAATAAAAAACAGTTGATAGAACATCAATACGTTTGTCCTGTACATAGTAATTTAAAAACGAAGCAGTCCAAACCAAACGTCCCATCCGCGTCCCTTCGCTCGGGACATTCCAGACAGCCATGGACAGCGATAACGGGTGAAACACCCCTGTGGGAAAAGAAAATGGCCTTCAAGAATTCTTAGCGAACCCTTCCGTCGGTTAATAAATGTCAGGAAGCATTGACACTTGCGGGGCCGGCTGCGTGGCTGCGTGGCTGCGTGAGCGCCCGCGAGCCCTTATGCTGTGGGAAATTTATCACGCTACTTGACGCCTACTTTTAATTGAAATAACTGATCCGTTGCTAGATTTTATATTTTCGATAAAGATCTTGTATCATTCGATTTAATTTTCGAAATCATGATGCGTTAAATGACTATTTTTTATATTATGAAGTCGTCAAGCAAGCTTGATGATAACGTGACCGCAGCCTATAGAAATTCGTGTTACAAAGATATCGCTTACATGTCGCTAACTCTACGACTTGAAGATATTATGTCACATTGCCCAGTAATTTCACAGCAACTGCTAATTGGCGGGGAAAATAGGTAAGAGCGAGGTACCAATCCCGACCGTTTGTATGAGGTTACCTCGTGTAATCTATGGCTAAAACAGACGAGACATCACCTCAATAATGCAATAACACTATATGTGCAAAGTTAAGAGAGAACGCAAAGAGAACTCTACTCTATAAAAAGAGAAAGTATTTTTATTATTTTCTACCCAAAAGCGATTTTTGAGAAACATTAACTAATTACAAGGATCAGTCCCGTGCGACCGTTAATAGGGTCTGATAAGTCGTAGTATCGTGACAGGTGGGGATAATTTCTGTATGTAAAAATATTGACACGGCATTTGAAGGCATTGAATTCCCTAACAGTTTTTCTCTTCACACTTTTCTAATTACTTCTAAATGGTCACCATTAGAATGCTACACATTCCCTAATCTCCATAAAGCGATAATTGCCAGTAAACGCATTTTATCGTGAACACTGCTCCGCGCACTTATGCAACATTAGTATGCGCGCGCGCAAGTCTCTGTGCAGGCGCCACGGACTTACCCTCGCATTCCTTGTCCTCTATCATCCAGAACTCGCTATCTGCTATTAAATTTTAAAAAAGATACTGGTCATTTCATTATCATTTAAATGTAAGTTCAAGTTTTGCTATCGCTATTTCAATATTTTTATGGTTTCGTATAAGAGAATAATATGAAGGAAGATATTAATTTATGTAGATACATTAAGCATTACGAATTATTTTTTTACATAAAACTACTTTTTAATCGTCTTAATATACGGTTTCACGCGTCGTAAGTCTTTTTCGCGAGTGCCAAGGAAGTTGAAAACCCTCGTAAACAACGGAAGATAACGAAAACATGAAAAAAAAATATATAGTTATGTAAGTAGTAATTTTATTATAAGTTGTCAACAAATATTATTAGAAATAAAAATAATATTAGAAATAATATTAGAAAATATATATAGCTTTCAAACGAATAAAAACGAAAAATATAAATAAATACAATAAAATATAATAAAAGTAATGTAATATACGTAAGTAGTATTATGCAACTACTTTTAGTTCGATTTCAGAGCCATAAATGAACATCATATTAAAACAAATAAACATGTAACATTTCTTGACACTCGTTAGTTATTAATTGCATTTTCCAGTGTTGAATACTAATTTTGTTAATAGGCAGAAATTAGTATACGACGTCAACCCCGTGTAGCCTTTCAAATGGTCTACAGAAACACGAGGTTGATTTTGAGAAAAAGAAAAAACAGAACACAATGATGACACCTTGTTGTAATTAGGCTAAGACACAATGTTTATCTGAGAACGGCTCTTGATTGAAAGTAACCTTGAAAAATGTTTAGCGAGTTACCTTATTTTGACAACATTGGTCTATTGGCAAATAACTTGCACGCATATTTTTATTTTGTATTCACGATTGAATGATCTTACAAGGCAGCGTAAGGCATTATCTAATTAGAGTTTCAATGTCATGTGAGATCTAATAACCGTAGGCTATTATGATAATTTTATTAAATACCGACCTACCGACGTGTGCCAAAACTTTGTACATATATTTATACCAAAAGTTTTTATATGTATTTTTAACAAAACTATTTACAGACTCATCCTATACCCAAAACCTTCATAACCACTAAGTAAAAACGACGGTAAAAATAAATAAGAAACTTTTAAAATTTTCTTGCTCTGTTTATTGTCTTTGGTTTTGTGTGTCTTTGGTTTTGTGTGTCTTTGGTTATGTGTGTCTTTGGTTTTGTGTGTCTTTGGTTTTGTGTGTCTTTGGTTATGTGTGTCTTTGGTTTTGTGTGTCTTTGGTTTTGTGTGTCTTTGGTTTTATGTGTACGAACGATCATGTAATAACTGTTCATCCATTGATATTTCACAGGTAATTCGTATTAAAGTACAAGTTGCCACTTAAACAGCAATTATGCGCTGTTTAGCAATTATCAAATAGTCGACTGGTTGCGCAACAGCCGCTGCCCGTCGAAATGCGCGCACGCGTCATTCGCAATCATTTATTAGTAATGACACGGTCGTTTGCCCGCCAACCACGTGCCTTTCATTTGATACCTATAAAATTCGGTGATTATCCAATGAATGTGTTTTTCTTTGTACAGCAAAATAACTCTTGCTGTAACGTTTTATTTTTAAAATAGTAATCAACTTGTGTGCTTAAGTTAGTGCGCAGTTTTGGCTGTTTAATAAGTAATATTAAAACATTAATAAATGCATTTTTCTTTGTTTTCAGGTGGCCTTATGCTATAAAATAATTTAACGCAATTTAAACCTTACTTTAGTTTGATGGATATCAAAGATCTATATAATCTATCTATATATCATCTATAATATCTCATCAAAATTTATGAATTAACTAGGTATTAAGGACTTCATTAGGCTAATAGTTATATTCAGTCTGCCCAGTTTATTCTTCAGTTAACCTATAGTGTAGTTTTTGGTCGGCAGAGTTCAAATGACATTCTACCTTTTCCTCCACATACAGTAATATTACAGATCCATCAAAGCGATCAGTATTCAAAACCGAAAAATCGAATTAATAACTCATACCATATTCCATTATACCAGTATAACTCCAAAATATCAGGTTGTTACCGACTGAGTATTTTAAAATCAGAAAGATAAATGTATCTCACATTTATTTTGATTGATGTACAAACAGCTTTGGCTTACTAAAACAGTGTCCTCGTAGTTTGGTAATTAGATTTTGCTGTGTATTAAGGCTACCAGACAGTCCGAAGGTTTGTGTAAACAAAAGATGCGTTGAGGCTGACTGTATCGATATTGACTTTGTAAAAGTCGTGCCCCTCGTAATACAGTCGTGCTATTGCCAACGCCAACCTGGATATTTGAAAATGTCACATAACCAGGTATTTTAAAGCATCTTTTGAAGTTGTGTATACCTACACAGCATTGCATTGTATACACAACATTGAGTCTTAAGGGTCTTGTGAACATCTTTACAATAGTCTCACCTTTATAATTAATTACCGTGATCGGAAGCGAGACTATCTCAGCTATTTTATACTTGTGTTCAAATGAGAAGGGCCAATCTATTAGAGACTGACTCGGCTCAAAGTAATTGATGTCTGTCAAACTATTGTCCACCGTGACGTCCTGCCATAAAAGCGGTTCCGTTCCACTTTGGGGAGTTAATCATTAGCCGGTATCTCGATCTACCCTATCGAGTGTCATCGGAACGTTACTAATCAGTTGTTACACGGTGCGCCGCGCATGCGCCGCGAAGGTGCGCCAACGGTCGCTGCACACCTTGCGCGCGCGCACCTTGCGTCTCCGCACCTACCTACTGTGTCCAGATACCTCAAGATATCAATTATTGTATCTTCAAGAACGACTCATGTTAACGACCGCTAGCATAGGAAATTCACCTTTATCATTCGCGTTTAAGGTCGATTCTTGTTAGGGGTCGTGGAAGGGTATAAACGACGAACCCACCTTTAAGGTTATTTAGCTAAGTTGTTTTTTAAGCGTTTTGTATTAGTGGACACGGTTGTCTTACGGCATTACCTCTGGCCAATTTCGGCTATCCGTTGAGATCTCACTCGATAAGGCGTCCGGTGAAAAGGAAAGTGATGAATGATTTTATTTGACGTGACGTGACACGTTTTTTATAATGATCAACCAAGTAGACATATGTTATTTTGTATTTACTCTACGTCATTTGATTTTAAATATCGAATAAAATAGATCAATTAAGTAAAGTCTCTAAATGAAGACTTTTTTTGGTTTGACGATATAACCAATTTACTTTAAGAGTATTTAGTATACTGCGAGGATATTAAAATCCCATCAAACTTGTTAAAACGCGTTAAAGAAATTATACAATAAAAACCATACTATCTGCTGAATGTATGAGCATTCATGTTCCAGTCAAACCTCAAAACCAGTCAATACCAAAATTGAAATCTAAGTAGTCACAAAAAGTTTCGATATACTTTTTGACAAGTACTTTTGATGTTGCGGGGTACCAGCCGATTAGAATAGTACCTCCCTTTGTACCAGCGGTGGTAAGATGACGGTATGTCCATCAGAAACAGTATAACTCAAATCCACTTAAATCTTCACCGTGTAGTATTAAAGCTGCATCGCCTGTTACGACACCTAGTACAGAGAGAGGTACTGTTTTACTCCGAGGGTACCCCACGGCTGTTACTAACAGTATAGATATGTGAAAACCACTTTTAACCAACATAAATTGCTCTCTATGACTAGTGCCTTATATTTTATTTATTAGACGGGCTTGATGGCGTGGGTGGCAGGGATCCTATCTTATTTGCCAGGATTTTGGGTTCGATCTCCACCTAGTACAAATATTTATATGATGATATCTATGTTTGTCCTGTGTCTAGGTGTCAAAAATATCTAATTAAGTATTAAATTTGTGATTCCTCTCTTGTTTGGCGTAAGTAACACAAGTGCTTTAAGTGATTTACCCCGCAGTCAGGCCAATGTAAGAAGTGTTGCGTGAATAAATATTATAATTTTGAGATTGCGGTTTTGATGAACGATTTTAGTTAAAAACAATTTTGGCCGCAAAAAATAATCTATGGGCATTGGCCAAAAATACTGCTGCATGATTAGCTATAAAAATGGCAATTGACCGGTCATGAGTTTTGACCGCAACTGTAACACCCACAGGAACAGCACAACTAAGCGTGTATCCTCCATATTTTTTACAGTGGCACACTTCCCCTCTGAAACAATATAATACAGTATGCCGACAACTAACGCCATACTATCGCGTGTACCAATACGACGGGCCAACAGCCCTTCTGTACTAATAAACACGTTATTTAACAGACAACGGTGCGTGTATTGCGGCACCGAATTACTCGTTTACGACTCTTATTCCAACACACATAGCGACCACAATCGTGTAATCAAGTAAATATATGATTTGTGAAGTTTGGTGGGAGTCCCCAGTGCGTGACGCCGTCGCTTCATTTGAATGCAACTAATTAAAAAGAAACTGGATGTTTGTGTGTACACAGTGTGAGGAGTACCGGTTGCAGGTAATTGTTCAATGTGTCAAATACAAACAACAATCCATTGATAAACTTTGGTAATACTCGTTATTGCGTTTTCTGTTTCAATTACTAATATCCATATATAGACACTTGCCGTGAGGTACCGGCAGAGTAGAATTGTACCTCCCTCTGCACCAGGTGACGTTAGAGGAAACTAAGGTACCAGAATCGACAGGTGGTTGTACATCCATCCGAAACAGTGCAGCTCAAATACACAGGGCGAGGATGGGCAACAGCATCTCCGCCGCGAAAGCTGCGCATTGCGATTGCCAACACGCTTGCCCAACGCCGCAATTATGGGCAAAAAATTTCCTTTAATGGAGATGATTTGTTAACGCCGACGCCGCAAGGGTTCCATTAACACTAACTATTTAGTATGGATGGAACCTTTATTACCTTCGGTTTTTTTGTATGCTCCTTTCTGGTGGCCCGTGTAATAAACCTGCATTAAACTTGGTTTTGAGACCCGTCAGGTGCCGACAGACTAGTAGTATAAGGTAGTGTAAGGTAATTTAAATGTTAGATGACGATGATCCCGTCGGGTCATCAGAGTTATCAGTATTATAAATATAATACAATATAGTATTTCGTATTTCTGAATTAAAATTGTGTTATTTAATATTTTCTACGATTCGACAGTGCTTGTAATAGGCTTACTAGAACAAATAATGTTTCGATTTGATATGACATTACAAAAATATATTAGGCAAATCAAACTAAATGAAACTTTTCGCATTGTCATCTGAATATTCACCGCATTACGCTATACATATCTATCACCAAACAGCAGTGCTTGCATCGCTGTGTTCCGGTAAAAAGTTACTGGGCTATCATAGGTCATTTTTGAATATCCTCACTGTTTTTCTTACGGGTAAATAAGGGGCACGATGCAAAACCCGTCAAGTGAGCACAATTCGTATTGGTAAGCATAAGATAGAAATTGTTCGCACCGTTCCAAGTTAGAACTAGCCGAGTGCCGCTCTAGTGATATTCTTACGATAACACGAGCGTTAGCATGATGAATTTGATTACGTGTCATTTCTATGTTTGTTTATCGAACTATTTATATAAAATATATAATTATTTTTTACGAAAGTGCCAAGCAATCAATTGATAGAAATATAACATTTAAAAAACGGCGAAACCGACTGATGGTCAATCTCTCATTTCAGTGATTAATTTAATACTTAATTGGAATTCGACACAGCGAGTGAACACACCAATTGCTTCTACAAACCGTTAATAGTCGATCGTATATTTTTTCAGAAGCAGTCCAAATCATTAAAACCTGCTCGTGATTTATGTGAAGGGATTTATTTAGTGAGACTCGTTGATTGATTCATAAATCAACTGCGTGCCTTATGATGAAGTAAGTATCAGTTGAACAGCCTGTCGAGGTGTTTATGGGCATCTAGTGAGTGTAGTTAGAAGACGAGCGGCGATAAAGTGGCGCGTCGGTTATTGTGAAAAACCTAATGCATTATGTATGTACGTCTAATCTGAACATTTAATGGCCGATCGCGAATGAAAAACTTACAAATTGTCTACAAGAAATGCGCGATCAAACAATTTTAAATGTATACGTTCTTCGGAGATCTGCTTCCAATCGTGCCATTTGTTCAGACTTCAATTTCTTTAGATATACGTTTAAACTTTGACAGACAGACATACACTTTAATAAATCAAATTGAAGTGTCTGTCTATGATATCAAAATGCTATCGTTTAGTGTGGTTTCTTTGGGTGGATTGACTACAAAAAATACAACTCTTATTTTTGTCTGTCTAATAGTCGCAAATGATTTTGTAATTAATTTTACTAGCAAAAATGTAACTGGCTTTATTTTAGATAATATCTTGGGTTTGCACAATGTTACAGAAGTTCCGGTTCTAACGTTTAGGTATTAAAACAACGTGTAAGGGGACGCAGTTGGGCAGCTATTTAACATATTAGTGATATTAACTCTAAGAATTATCTAAAGTTCGCTTACTATCACGCGCACAGTATGCTCGTTTGTTGAACTCATTGTTAGGTTTAATAAAAAAAATACAGTGAACTGCTGCATGTAATAATACATGCTAGGAGGCCCTGACCATCATGTCGAAATGGACGCTCCATCTGATAATTAGCAAAGCAGTAAAGAAATCAAGTAACCGTTTGTTGCATGTTAACAGTGCGTTGTGTTAGTGCACCCAATAAAGTATGCTGGCGATAAAGAGCGACCCGCCGGCCTCAGATAGCCGGCGAGGCCCAGGGGTGAACTGTCCCGACTTCACACTCGCTCTTAAAGCAGTTTTTACCGAATGATAGTTTTAGGCGTCAAAAGTTGCTAGAGATGTTACTACCACCTGTTTTTTGATACATATGTTATTTAATAAGATAAATTCACAAAATAGAATGAAGGATGAATAGAAAACGCGAGATTAATTATAATTGAGAGGATTATATTTGCAGTTTATTAAACGCATGCGCAGGCTGGATACGATCGCAGTGCGGCTGACATGATGATGATAATGAAAAGAATACATTTTTAAAGTTTAAATACATTAATGAATTAATTGAAAAATAGAAATACTACTGCTTAACTAAAGAAATTAAATAATTCTAAAGAATGATAAGTACTATTCATAAAAGTTTGTGTTTACTCTACAGTACTACCTAATTTTTTAATCATAGATATAAGGAAAGAAAGTTTATTAGAAAAAATAATATTTGAGGTTTATGCTTATATCGATTATCCTTCAATTTTAGGTTTAAAATAAACTCATGCGTTGCTTCTGAAAACGAAGTTTTATTTCGTTAGTTTCTTACAAATACGATAACTTATTTAACTACCCTATTATTATAACTTTACCTGAAAACGAAGAAACGACAATTAAAGTCTATTCTTCCACCAATTATTCTTATTTATCTATTTTAATAAACAAATCTATCACAATAAATCTCTTTTACAATGCTATTTTTTCCATAACCTCTCAACTGACCATTGACCTCAGACCAAGGATCCCCAGACTCTAGTGCTTGTCAGTTGTCAATGTCATTGGTAATGTAGTAAGCGCGGCAAAATTCAAAATTAAAGAAATATTATTTCTTTACATGCTTTATCTGAATAATGATCATTGATTATAGACGTGTTATTCCTGGAGTGAATGTAGTATTTTCCATTCGTTCTCACATATCAAAAAATCTGTCAGTGTTATTCGGTAAACACAAACTTAAATAATATACTTAAATTTAAAACCTTAACAAATCAGAAAAACACGTGTTCCGATAGGATGGATGCTAAAATATGCAGTTCTTTCGCCGGAGTCTGTGAGGCAGACAATAAAAAATGACTATTACTAACTGCTTTATTGAAGAGAAAACATATTTCCAGAATTAATGTATAATTTGACTAAATGTGTTCTAGTCTCACATGATGTTAATAAAATTAACACGCTTTTTTTTAAACGCAGATACGTAAATATTTGAAAGCATTTAGTGTTTGCTGATAGTGCAATTTTCATATTAACAATTTTTGTTGACCTAGACGCAAAATTATTTTCAAACTATTGTATAATGTGAAAGTATAAAATATATATTTACCAGTATTGTTTTTTTATTTTATCAACAGATTAAGATTCATATTCATTCATTCATTCAAGATATCACCACTCTAGTCCAGCATGAGCTAAAACCATCCAAAATAGTCTAGAGGTGGAAGCCCTAAGTAAAATCACCTCTATACATATCTTGAGATATGTGATCGGAAGAGTTAGTGTGTGCGCATCATTACGGCGGGTCCGTCCCGTCCCTTGGCGCAGGGGGGGGGGATACAAGGGAGTGGGGGTGGGCACCCTCGTGGACACTTTGCCAATTTCCATCTGACGACAACACTCGATTTTCCCTAAACGTCTCAAACGGGTTCGCTGTTTACGGGTATATTGCTAAGATATGTCGTCTGAGATAGGTGTGAGTATCGAACGTATAAGAGGTAGTGCATCTTATTGAATGTTCAGAGACTGGTGTTGTAGGTGGAAGGTAGTTTTATACTAGGACGGAAGCTAAAAAGTACCTTTATTTTTGAGTTGAATGAACTTTTCTTTAGAAATATCCACTGACTAGTACCAAGTTTGATAGCCGAATTTTTAAGTAGTGTTATAGACTTAGTTTCCAACAAACCCTAAGAAGCCAAGGCTTTGCTAAAAACAAATTTGTAACGCCATGACCGACGTGACGCAATTCTTTAGTTACTACAACTCATTATGACCTGGTTATTATTTATTAAAAAAAAGGTAATTTCTACTTTATTGCGAAAATAGCGTTCCATAGATGTAACCAAGAAATATTATTAGATCTAACCAAGGCGAGCTTGTCACCCAACCCACTGCATTGTCAATATCAATCCATGCATCCGAGTCACGGCGCTGGTCCGGCGGCCCGGGCCGGACGGCCGGACACGGCTCGTCCGTACGACCGAAATCCGTATTTGCGTAAGCTGGCCACCGGCCTAATCCGCAAGGTATTATTGACGAGACGTCCAGAGACGTCGGACTTGTATTAAGAATGCTGCCTCAAGTGACAAGATTTTACATATACAGAGAATTTTATTTTTATGTAGGTATATAGTCAAAGTTACTGAGTTAGCCAGTGAATTAGAAAGTGGCAGTAGACAATGCCCTTAGAATGCAAAACCAACTGCCGATGAAGTCGTAAGGATTTGGTTTAGACATACGTACCGGCAAGCGCGGCATCGCAGGCCAATCTTCATACCAGCTTTTAAAAGTCAACTACTGAACATATGCCTCTATACCGCTATCTGTTGATTCTGGTAACTTAGTCGCCTCACACGACACCTGGTGCAGTGGGAGGTACTATTATACTCCGCCGGTACCTCACGGCAAGGCACGGCAGGCCGATGATCTTACTAAAACAGCGTTAGACGTTGTTCACGTTAGACGCAGGCCGGGAAGTCTAAGGCAGTGGACGTCCTAGTAGAAGTCCATAAGAGAAAAGTGAGTCATCGTCCTGGCAACATTACCATGAAATCTCCTTTGACCCGAGGTAAACTTCATACTATTGTCAACTCTATAAGTACCCTTCTCTAACATGTGACGTGAAACTGCAGTTCTTGAGTTGCTATGTACCAGTTTGAAAGCTGTCCTATCTCTTGTTTTCTCAATCAAATTGCTGGGTAAGTGACTTTAGGTCATAGATTGGCACCTACTGGTTGCGGCCTGGTTGAAGTCACTCAAAACTCAGCCTTCAGGATCAGGATTACTTAGTAAACTTGAACTTTGTGTTTACTAAGTAATCCTGATCCTAGAAAGTCCTTTTAAAATGTAACTACGTATTTTTTAACGTGTACACCAAGGGTCGTAGATCCCCGCCCAGGAAAAACATTTATGTTTTATATTGTGCGTGGGTGTTACATTCAAGTGTTGCTATAATGTTATAAATTCACATAACATTATTTCTGGTGGCGCAGATAGTAGTAATCCTATCTTATGCGCCAGTGTCGCGGGTTCAACCCCCACTTAGAACAAATATTTACATCCACAAATATCAATTCACAGGACATTATATCACAGGATAAACACAAATCTCAATTTGTGTTTGTTTTGTGGCTAGGTGTTAGATGTATGTATCTAAGTATTATATTTGTGGTTCCTATATTGTCTGGCGTCCGAAACACAAGTGCTTTAAGCGACTTACCACGGAGTCAGGTTAACGTATGAGATGTTGCTGGAATATTATTATTATTACTGATCTACATGTACATTAACATTAATACTTCGGAATATGGTCAAAGTATAAGAAGCCGTGAGCAAAACCCCCGATCTAAAACGCCAGCGCTCGTCCCGCAAACTTCAATGAAACTCCGGCAGCCACCGGCCAACAAGCAAAGGGTCAGCTTAGATATGCCAATTTATCTCGTCTTCTGCGTTCCTTAATAGTGTTTTATTTAACTAGCTTGTGCCTGATCCCACCTTACCTATCCCGCACCACATATACCGCGGGCTTAGCCTGTAACCCTCATTACGGGAGCGCCGCCTTATTTTTACGGGATGGTAGGATGGTAAGATGGCACTTTGTTAGTTTCTCGTTAATATGGCATGAGCTGATCTCTTATTGGGACATGTTTGTGGTTTGTTAGTTCTGGATTAAGCTGGATTAGAATTAAAATGTAAGTATATTTGATACCTGTTTTTATTTGTCGTGTTACACAACATCTTATATCTGGCCTTAATCTTTTGTTTTAAGGATATTTGACTATCTCTTGTTTTAAGGTATTTTATTGTAAATTTTAAATACATATCAAATCAAAAGAAAATATTTTTTTATACAAGCACTTTCGTATCGTCAAAATTAATAAATAGAAAATATAGAACATAATTAATGTTTATCCTTACTGAATTGGGATGAAACCCATGCAGGTAAGGTTGATGGGTATACTACCGATTGCGCAATCGCCATGCACCAGCTTTAGGAGTAAATCTTGCATTTCCATTTTTTCTCGTTTTTCAATAAAATGTCGTGTAATCTTGGAAATGAATATTGATTGAATTTTTAAACAATTAAATTGTATAATGGAGTACCAATTAAAGAATTACTTGTCTGAGTTAAATGAAGACATTTGTGTTTGTTTTGTATCAGGTTGTTAAAAGTAAGTATTTAAGTAATTATATTTGTGATTCTTCTAAAGTCCGTAGCTTAAGTGCTTTAAGGGACATACCTCGGAGTTCAATGTATGATATTGTGTGAATGTTATTATTATTACCTCGCATCGGGAAAATAATATGCAAATATATAAAATTAAAGGGTTTGTTTCTCGGTTAATAAATAATGATCGGTGAACGTCGGTAAACGGTCCACTTGCGGCGCGCGCGAGCCGCCGTTTGCGGTCGGTCCGCATTTGTTACGTTTTAAATGGACGCGTGCGGTTAACCGCGTCTTTTACACGAGTATTTGATACTTATTGTATTCAAACACCTGTAATATTATACAATTTTACGTTTGTATGTTTTATATAGCTCTGCTATTACAAGTCTTATTTAATTAAAAATCTGTTAAAAATAAAAGACCTTTTAAACTATAGAAAAAATTACCTCCATTGCATTTATTCTGTCTACGAGTAAACTCAATCCGTCCCAAACAGTGAAGTGTAGTTATGTTCGCTCATTAAAGTTACGTAATCACTTTATTGTTACAAGCAATGTAAAGTTTTTTTTTATTAGACCGGGTTGACAAACAAGCAATCCGCGTGTTAAACAGTATTACCCAGTAATGTCTCCAGTAATTACTGGGTAGTGTGACGACATTATCCAGTAATTTCACTGTACTCACTCACACCGGTCAAACCGGAACACAGCAATATAAACATTGCTATTTGGCGGTAGAAATACCTATACTTTCACGCACCTAACTTTATAAATTCACGTAACTCTCGATATAGTGTCGTCATTTCGCCTTGTGTATTCCATCATCAGTATTCCTTTTACAAAAAATTACAATTAATAATATATAAGACCTTATATATTAGTTTATCTTGCTTTTGCTTTTGTCGCGTACAGGCAGGAGTCAGGGTTTTTTTATTACTTGTAGTTGTAGTGTGATTTGAAACACGACAAGATCAATACCATTAAGTATTGCAACACATTTATTTTGTGTTTTGTCGAAGATTACAACGACAACAACAATTATCATCATTATCTTACCAGCCATTGGAAGTCCACTGCTTAACATAAGCCTCTCCAAGAAAAGGAAAATGTTTCCTATAATTGGCGCGTTGGGCAAGCGTGTTGGCAATTGCAGAGCGCAGCTTTCACGATGGGGATGCTGCTGCTCAATTCGCCCTGTGCATTTGAGCTACACTGTTCTAGATGGATATACCGTCATCTGTCGGTTCTGGTACCTAAGTCGCCTCTTACGACACCTGGTTCTAGAGTAACCTAGGTAAATGGCAATTACTTGTAAATTCACCTTTTACAGCTTCCATTCCTGGAATAACATAATATACTATGCATCATGGATTGGCAGTTAAGGTTTCACATCTTTCTAAATGAACTGCCTTCGTTTGTATTAGTACCTGATAAAAAAGCGACCCTCGTGTCGGTTGTTGATCGGCGCTCGTTTGTGGCGCATTACTCGTCTTGCGGTCACCCGCCGCCATTACACACTTACGACCTATTTGTCCACTTTATATTTTAATAAATAAAGTATTGTGTATTGTCTATTAGTATAACTCGATTAGCAAGCAACTGCAGGAGTTTCTGCAACTATGTATCCGCTTGCGTGGATTTAATTTGACAGGCCTGCAGGATCTTTTCTGGGATCAAAAGTAGTCTGTCTTTTTTTAATTAGATCAGGTCGATAAACAAGCAAATAGTTCACGTGGTAGTAAGCGTCACTGCAGCTTATAGACTCTCGTAATATCACAGTGATATCACTAACGCATTGCCTATTTTATGACTTGAGGGTATCATGCCACATCACTCTGTAAATTTACTACCTCGCTACCTTCTACTACCTTCAGACCGGAACACCAATGCGAACACTAATATTTGGTACCAATGCAGATGATAAGTAAGCGCATGCCAAGATTACCAGCTTATTGACAGCTTTTACAATAAACAGACAGTCCATAGATTAAACGAGATTGCGTGGTATATGTATTAAGGATATCACTATTATGTCTTATACCCAGTTAATTTATCAGCTGTTCAGCGGTAGAGGTAGGCGAGAAAAAACTATCCATGCAGTTATTATTAAAGCTCGGATTAAGGCTACTTCAGTTTTTGAAACCATAAATATCGTCAATTTTAACTATAATCATAATAAATAACAAATCTCGACGGTCATAAATTCAATTATCGTAAAGAAAGAAGACAATATAAAGAATTAATTCGTTAAAAAAACTTAATCAAATGAAAAAGCTATTTTTAATATGTTTAAGCTGATTTTTAACAAAATAGTAGTAATTATTAAGTTTAGTAAATATTTGTAAAGAAATTAGTTCTTTAATTATTATCTATGGGCCTATCTATGAATAGAGGGCGCGACTGACAGTGCCATCTTAATGACGTTTTTAAAATATGGCGATAGGGTAGATTAATAAAAAGTTTACTAATTGTGATAAAGGAATCGACTAGCTAATTTTTAAATAGTGGCTAAAATTAATAAACTTTAAATGTCGTTTCTTTGTATTTTCAGGTATGTTGTGTATCTGGATTGTATTGTTATTGTTGTTAAAAAGATATTTGTGCTAAATAAATCTTTGTATTTTCAGAGCAACACGTTTATTATTGCAAAATTCCTAAATCACTATAAAATTGTCTTATATATTATTAAAATTTTAACCCACCTTTACTTGAAACTTTTAACAAAAGTAAGAAATAAATAAATAAAAGAAATTTTGCCCTTGCCACAAGATATCCTCCACGCCAATTAAATTTCTGATCGCAATGTGTAAGTGTGTAAGTTTTTTTTTTTTTTAATAATAAATTCCCACAACATCTCATACATTGACCTGACTCCGTGGTAAGTCGCTTAAAGCACTTGTGTTACGAATGCCAGACAACAGAGGAATCACAAATATACTACTCAAATACATATATTTTTTTTTACACCCATACACAGAGCAAACACAAATATCATCATATAAATATTTTCTCTGGGTGGGAATCGAACCCACGACCCCTGGTGCACAAGACAGGATTACTACCATCTGTGCCATCGGGTCCGTCAAGTGTAAGTGATTTGTTATATTGTTGGTTGGTAGACGATTTGACTGCAACTAGAGGATTACGTTGGATAATCAATTATGATTGATTGAATGGCGAGAAATTTTGCCCCCCCCCCCCTTAGCCCGGGGTAAGGGGGCGGCTGTTTCGAACAGTGAACTTGCTTCTGTTGCTGTAACTTTACTGCTGTTGTAGTTGATCTTTATTTGGATGGCTATTGATTGATTTGCTTTGCTTGAGGTATGTTGTTTGTCTAGCAAAGAAAGAGAAAGAGTTCTAAACTTTCCTTACCTATCTGTGATAAATCATCATCGTCATGGCCTCACCAAGAAAGAGAGATATTGCCTATAATTGCTGGTGCCCATCACAGCCCTGTACATTTGAGATACACTGTTGCGGATAGATAAATAAATACCTTACGGCTTAATAATTACAAATAATTATAATTTCTGTGATTTATAATCACAAATTATAATGATAGTGACAATGTACAAATTATTAATAATTCCATTAATACAAAATAGTGTTAGAATTACTGGGAACTGAACCTTATGACTTCAGCGTCGATCGAGAACTTTATTAGTACTACAACATCAAAATCGTCTAGGTACAAGCGAATAAACCTTAGGACAAGCTTAAATCGGTCTGGAAGTTGACGGAGAAAACTTCCTCGTGAAAACTTTCAAGCTCTCTTGCCAAATCCACAAAAAAGGTATTGTAAGTCGATCGTGTCACTATCCAGAGACACGCCCCAACCCCTACGCATTCCTGCTGGTTGGACACGGGGAGTGACATTCCTAAGATGTCTCCCGAATTTTTGCAAGACAAATAGCGGGAGCTTGACCGGGATGACATATGGCGATGGAGTCCCGGAATTCCCTGGGACTCGATGATTTATGCCCAAGTTTCGGGCCAGTTTATGAGAGATTATTTATGAGGCTTGTTTGCAGTTCGCAGAGTGCGGAGTGAAGTGGAATTGAAGCTAATATTTTTGACATAGAATAAAAATTGTTTGACTTATCAAATAACGCGGTCTCGGCTAGTCAAAACATTCAATTAGTCACAAATTAGACTTTAGGAGATGTATATCTAGACTAATGTTATAAAAAGGTAAAAATATTGTTGTTTGTTTAGCACAAATTAATTAAATATCTACTAGCCTTTTATAATTAGATTTGTTTCATTCCAGCTTAATAATATTTTCTGATATCAGTATGCCGTGGAGGTACCCGCAGAGTAAAATAGTACCTCCCCGAACCAGGCAAAAAAGTCAAAAAAAAGGAAACGGCCGATGGCGGTATATCCATTCCAAAAAGTGTAGCTCAAATGTATAGGGCGGGGATGGGCAACAGCATCCCCGTCACAAAAGCTACGCTCTGCGATTGCCAACACATTTGCCAAGCGCGGCAATTAAGGGCTACGTTCAGCAGTTGAATTAATAATAGTGAATTGATATAATGTATATTTTGAAAAACCTGCGATCCCATAAAGAGGTGAGAATAGTTTTTGTTCGTCTTGAAACATGTACTTAAATGCTTCACTAAATTAATCTCCACAGTTATTTGACTAATAAAAATCTAATTCTATATTATCTTTATTACTAACATCCCTACTAATCCTTACTAATATTATAAATGCGAAAGTAACTCTGTCTGTCTGTTACGCTTTCCCGCTTAAACCTCTCAACTGATTTTGATGAAATTTGGCACAGACAATCTTTAGACCCTAAGAAAGGATAAAGGCTATTTTTTATATTTGAAATAAGGGTTGTAAGGGGTCGAAAAAGGGGATGAAAAGGTGTATGGAAGTATCGCTATTTTTGGAGAAGGATGAAGAAGGATGTCGACATTGAAGTGTTCGTAATAGTCTTAAAAGAAGATTTATATGATACCTAATGCATTTTTTTTACAAAACAGTAAGCATATATGCCGTGATGATGCCAAGCAATGATGGACCCAATTGTACAGATGGTAGCGATCCTGTCGTTTGCGCCAGGACAAACATTTATAATATGATATTTGTGTTTTTTCAGTGTCTGGGTGTTAACTATATGTATTTACGTAGTATATTTGCGATTCATCAGTTGTCTGATGTCCGTAACACAAATGCTTGAAACGATTTATCGCGGAATGAAGTCTTTGTATAAGATGATGCTGCGATAATAAAATATATAAAGAATTACACAATACTAGCTGGACTGGCGTTTAAAGGGCGGGATTGGAGTCTATTAAATTAATTAATAGAAAGCCAGCACACATTTACTTACCGATAACCCTGTAAAAACCGGGAGCAGTAAAAAAGTGGGAGAAACAATTACCCCGCCGCAACTCCCATAAAAACGCAGTACTAATGCGCCCCTAATTCCGCTCATTCTCCACATTAGACCTGTTACGGCTGCGGTCACTGTGAAAAAACACTCGTGATATTTCATGCCGCTGCGGTTTTCAAGTATTTCAACGTTGTCGGTATTTTGTTGTGGTTAGGGTATTAACTGTATTGTTTTTAATAACTAACTTCTTGTGCCATTCTTATACTGGAACCACCTAATCAGGATAAAATGTTAAGTAATTTTCAGAATTTGTTAATGAAGCATGCATAATGTTATGGATTCTATAATTAGGAAAATATGTACTAACTAGTATACCTTTGCTGGGGTACTATTAGAGTAGAATTGTACCTCCCTCTTCTCCAGGTACAACTGGCAAGAGATAGGCATTTTAATCCCCGTTGCGAAGCTACATTTTATGCTTGCCACCATACCTGTACATCTTGCAATTTTTGGAGAAACCCTAACTAATTTATTTAATTTGATATTTATCCTAGAGAGACATATATATCCAACAGTGGACTCCCTATTGCTGACATAACGATGATGATGTGAAATTGTTTAAATTTAGAGTTGATATATTAAAAACTCAATCCATAATCATTAACAGTTTAATATTAACTATAATTTTTAACATGACTACAGAATTTTATTTGTCATCATCACAGCAGCCAAACTACTGAACATAAGTTTCCCAAAGAAAGGGTTAAGAATTACGCATGATTCCCGTTGGCCAGGTCTGGGAGAATTCGCAGAGCGTAGCTTCGCGGCACGAAGGCTGCTGTCCATCCCCTTCGAAAAATTACAGCCAACTTTTGTGTCCAATACCTTAGTCGTTTCTTAAGACTCCGGGTGAAGGTACTATTCTTCTGCCTATGGAATTTTAAGTATGAAATACCAAATATATATTGTTTGAAGTAATGTCAAAGAGAAGAATTCTCACGGTTGTTACTTACATGGCGACTTGTGTGCTAGCATTATAACAATTGTTGTTAAGCCTTTGACACGATTGGACGTGATTGTGTGACGGTGGACAGAGCCTGCAGATTATCGTGCTTTCTGGAACACTTCGGGGCTCAGCACCAAACACTACAGGAGCAATGACCTTTTGATGCAGTGACCTATTGAACGAGTTATTGAATACAACTTCATTTGCTTATTGGAGTTCTTCATTCTTAAACAAGATTCTACTATTTATATCGTATAGTGTTGGTGAATTAACTAAGTGCGATGGCTTATTCGATAGTGTATTTATATCAAGGGTTTGGTCTGTTGTCTGATGCCCGTACTGCAAGAGCTTGAAAAGACTTATCTCGGAGGCAGGATACTATTACTTAGTCCGGGCAATAGTAAGGGTGACCGCCGTCTATAGACTCTCTCTTATCATTACAAAGATATCACCAGCGCATTTGTTAGCCTTGTGACTTGAAGATATTTCGTCACGTCAGTAAAGCCACTGCCTTCTTTACCCTTTAAACCGGAACACGACAATGTGAACACTGCTGATTGGCGGTAGATATAGATGAGAGTTAGCTATCAATACAGACCTTTTTCTGAGGTATACTTCGAGTATATATTTCTACTCAACTAAATAGTACATAATACAGTTCAATCCGTTTATAATGACATCGAAGAGTAGCAACAAACTCGCCAAGTTAAGCGGAGGTCATACAAAGCAATGACTTAAGACATGTGTAAGAGCAAATTAGTATTTATATTAGGTAATTAATTAAATAAAAGAGACATCACAAAGCGTATGTAAATAATAATAAATAAATCGAGTAAACGAGACACGCGTTAGTCCAGCCTACTCGCGGTTCTGATCACGAAAATAAGAGATGTTAGGAATCAAGTCAGTCACTATAACCGGAGATAATTTCTTAAAATAGGTCATAAAAAGCGCATTGTTGTAATTCCCGACTAAGTTGTTAAATTAGGTTGCTAACTTTTTATGAAAACCAAAGTTAAGACATACGTACTTAATACGAAGCGGTTGGTCGATATAAGCGGGGTCATAATAAACAGATTCTTATGCAGTTCTTTATGATTTAATGATCCGTCCTTAATTGGTGTTTTAAATATATATGTATAGTTGTTTATTAATTTTTCTCACATGCACTCTGCACTGGTTGCAATTACAACGAAGTTATTGGGTTACAGTTTTATGGCGAGTTGGTGAGCTCGTTACGCCGTCGGCCCGTAAATATGAATAAAGTGAAACCAAATCATATAGAGTACCGTATTAAAATAATTAATGCCATCTGCTTCAAGTTACATCGTATGAGATCATTTTGAAATGATTGTTTATATGCTAGGTGCTAAGCATGGTGAGGTTGCGTTGGTAAATTAAATACTAACTATTAATCATTTGAACGAAAAGTTCAATGAATTAAAGTTCATTCCATTTTATGGTTGCCACAAGATTTACGTTGATCTAACCCCTTTGAATCCACTATAAAATAGAGAAACTAAGGAATGCACCATCGGTCCATACATAAATACTAAGATATTCAAAAAGCACGTACACGTTCTTTGATTATTTTTTATTGTACAAAAAACTGGAACAAAGTTACAAACTGGTCGATACAAGTACTTTATCATTAGGCATAATGTCAATAAAGTCAGCAGGTAAATGGTAGTTTAGTAGTAGAGGGCTAGCCATAAATAATGGCGACCTCCCTGGAGGCTTGCATTCAATAAGACGCGCAAAAAGCGCAATCACCGCCCGCCCAGGAGGTTGGGAGCTCGCGCCCGCCCCAACGGTCACTCTTATTTTTGTGATCATCGTTTCTTACATACGTTGTCGTATTACTTTTAAACCGCTGCTTGTATTTTTATGATTTTATATACAATAACAAAAATATCTTATTGTACGCCAGTCATCACAAACAAGACATGATATTGTTAATATTATAATTAGAGACCTTATTGGCCTGATCTATATAATGATCCTAAGCAATCTTTGGCTGGATATAATAATAAATTCCCACAACATCTCATACATTGACCTGACTCCGTGGTAAGTCGCTTAAAGCACTTGTGTTACGGACGCCATACAACATAGGAATCACAAATATACTACTTAAATACATATATTTTACACCCATACACAGAGCAAACACAAATATCATCATATAAATATTTGCTCTGGGTGGGAATCGAACCCACGACCCCTGGTGCACAAGACAGGATCACTACCATCTGCGCCATCGGGCCCGTCATATATAAAATAAAAATGTATATAGAAATGTAAAAATAAATAAACATATAGATGTATGTTTTTATTTATGATATCTCTTTATTTTTCCCGCTTGAAAGTGAAAGAGGCAGTATTTCTGGAAGAAAGCAGAGATACAACAGCTTACAGAGGTACTGAATTTACATGAGGTAGACCTCATACAACAGTCGTTTGCATTTGTATGTACTCTTACCTATTTCTAACGCCAAATAGCGATTTTCACATTGCTGTGTTCTGGTTTAAAGGGTGAGAGATGCAGTGAAATTACTGAGTGAAATAATGCCATACACCCTAGTTATATCCTTGTGATATTACTAGCATCTATTTATTTATTAAACTGTATTGCACATAGTATTGCAAAATGTACAAATGGCGGACTTAATGCCAGTTAGCATTATCTCCCAGTCAACCATTACACAAAACAGAAAAGAATATATATAGTGGCTTGACAATATATATACAAAATAGATAAACGCTACATACATACTTGAATAAATAAATGCAATAACTACATATGATCTATATGCTGCAGTAATGCTTACTATTGCGTTCAAAACAGGAGATGCAATAAAGATATTTTGAAGATCAAATAATCTATTGCCGTGGGGTTCCGGAGGCGACAACTAATGTGGTCGAACTGACAGATATCCATCCGAAACAGTATTAACCAAACAGTAGTGTAAGAACAGAAGAAATACAAATATTCATCTAACATGTAAATATTTGCCCTTATTGAGGAACGGTCCTACAATACTTGACGCTATGGGCTATCGGGCCCATCACATCAATGTATTTATGTCGAATCTCCTCTTATACCAAGAACATGGATTGGTTGGCTTGTATTGATTAAACATCTATGCACAAAACATGACCGCATACATTATTTTGTCAAAAGTTACCTTATAAAAATCAACTTATCTCCCCCAATACACGCCTAAACACTGGCCATTATCAACATAAGTGAGTAAAATAAGACCGAAATGTTCCGCAATGTAGCCCAGCCCCGCCCATCTCCGGCCAGCTGGGACTGACCCTCCGGCGGAACGCAAATAGAACAAACGCGGGACGAATTTGTAGTATATATTTTTTATGACTAGATGACTTTTATTCTGACTTTTTTTTTATTTATTATCAAAATAAAAAGAAACGTCGATCAAAAAAAAGAATTAAATAAACAGCTTTTTAAAAAGAAGTTTTCATAGATCACCATAAATGTAAACAAACGGATTCCCTTAACAAGCTTATGAAAAAGTTACTTATCTAAACTTTTTTTCAAGTTTGAGTATTTTTGTATCAACGTTTTTTGTGGCTATAATACAATTAATTTATATTTTAGATTTTAACGTGTTCGCTTCGTATTAAGAATCAAGTTATCTTTATCAACTGTCTGTCCCTATGCTCAGATCTTTAAAATAAGCGAATGAACTTTAATGCTGTTTTTTTTAATAAATAGAATAATTCTAGAGGAAAGTTTGTATGCATATTACACGCATAATTTAGTAGAGAAAAACTGATTATAATATTAGAAGTTTCTAATGTGATTGAAAATAAACTTATTTTTTACTATGACATTGCAAACGCTGGTTGAACCCGACGAGATAAATGAAAATAATCCACTACAGTATTGTACACTAAAAAAAGGTCTATAAAAAGCCTAGGGTGGTATATGTCTATCTCTTAGAGATATCCCACAATACCAATTTTGTAACCTCATTAACTCGTGTAAAGTCGCTAGTTTTAAAACTAGACGCGTCACAGTAAATGTTAATATGTGTTGTTGTGCGTGTTGCCAATTCTACTATGAAGCCGCTGATCGCTCACTGTTTGACATAGGCCTCGCCAAGAAAGAAGAAATATATCCTTTAATTGCCGCTCCGAGCAAGCATGGTAGTAGGTAATCACAGAGCGTCACTTTGCGTTGCTGCCAGCCATTTGAGCAATGTGAAGTGCTATTGCTGAGAGCTGCCCTGCCAATACCCCACAACGAATATATGTGCAAAATCACGTTTATATTTTATTAAATTATTAGGTGACGCTCATAAAGTCTTAATTTGGCAATGGTCTAAAATTAAAGGTCTGATACAAAATAACACGCAATGGCAAGCGCATCGTTAGACTTTTTCCTCGAGGTAGACTTTGCGAAGGTCGGATTAGGACCGGTTTCGGACACTGACCTGATTCCGTGATAAGTCGCTTAAATTACTGATATTACGGACATCACACAATAAAGAACATTCTGGGTGTTGATTATATATACATATATAGAACAAATATAAATATCCGATCGAACTCACGATCTTTGGCTCACAAGACAAGATCTCTAACACCTGCGCCATCGGGCGCAACTATACCTGGCTGTTAAATTTTTAAGGCTAATACAAAGATGTTGGTGGGGTTGATCACTGCACAAGGTCTTATAAGATTTATCTCTTTCCATGTGATTTATTATTTTCGTATCTAATTAGTTGAAATTTTGTACAATTATAATTATATAAAATGTGGCATAAGTACCGGCCGGGTAAATATAACCTTTTTCTGTATCAGGTGTAGTAACAGACATAGACCAGAACTGATACGAAACAGTGTAGCTCCAATGCACAGGGTAGGAAATACCCCCTTACTTGGAAGACCTATTTCCATCCGTAGACTTCTAATGTCTGTTTTGTCCTGTCCTAAAGACGGGGCGGAGGTCAATAGTTGTTGTTTTATTTTGCCCTTCGTCTGATTTATTCTAGATTTACAAACAGCGGGAAACAATTGAGCTTGAGCCTTACTCTCATTATCTACTGAGATAAAATGTGATTAATTTGATTATATGCGATAACATGGTCAGTAAATAGTTTTTATATTAATTAGAGCCAAGGTGCCAACAGTAGTCCCTACCACAAATGCCAACGTATGACGTGTTTGTTTTATGCCTGGAAGTTATATTTCTGTGTAAAAAAATATTATACGAGTATTATCGATATAAAATAACTTTAAGCAACTTTTTACTGAGTTAGGTGAATGAAACGAAGCCGGATGAGATTTCATAGTAACAAATCAGAAAATCCAAGCACAATATGGCTAACTCCTGCTATACTTTTTTTCATTTCATGATCATCATAATAATCGGTGTTGGACCACTTCTGCTGAAGATAGGCTTTCACAAGTGAATTCCAACGGGACCGGCTGTATCCTGCCTGCATCCAACGATTTTAGTCAGATTCTATCTCCCCCTATTAAAATTCCAACGCTGCGAAATTTAAGAACCAGCAGATTTAAGGCAGTACAACGTTTGCTGGAACCGCTTAATATAAACACAGAAAAAATTATTACAATAAAAATTATGCAAATAATCGGATAATTCTAATTGAATTTTAGTAATCGATATAACTATAAAAATCGGTATAACGAATCCCGAGGCGAGCTCATCTCTCCGCGAGCTGATCGCCGGCCGACCGTCGGTGTTTACACAACAAAAACCTGTAATAGCTGACTACCAATTAATAGACCACTATCGATAGTTGCATCGCATCCGAGCTGGTGCGGCCCTTACCGATATCGATACAGGCACAACACATGTAAAGAATTCAATGAGCTATTCACACTGCGCTTTATCGAAATATCGGTACAATGCATCTACATTCCGTGCTGATGGCGTTTCGGTGGTTACAGATTTAATCTGCGAGGTTTGTGTGATTCAGCATGGGAGACTTGGAATAATTGTTCGGAGCCAGCTGTTACTTGAGACAAGTTGACATTTTATAGTACATCATCTTCAACATCATCATATCAGCCATAAGATGATGCGCTTGCGGGACGTGCTCTCCGTTTCAGAACCTTACGACTCCATCGGCCATCGGTTCTGCGTACCAAATGCCCTTCCCACTGCAACTTCAACTTACTAATCAACGGGGCAATATCGGTAACTTTGGTTCTGTTACGAATCTCCTTATTCTAGTACAAAATTTCATAAATGCCAGTATTAAAAAAGAATAGTATATAATTTTTTTTCTCTATATGTTATGTAAAAGTGCGATATTCGAATGTCTGTAGGTATATTTAAGGTAGAGAAAAATAAAGAAGACCAGGACACATTTGACTTATCTACTTAGGTCTCAGAAGCAACACTTGTAGTAATGCAATCTTCCTTAATAGGCATAGTGTTTGGTTCCTATCTGCAACCTAAAACATAAACTTCGACGGACTTGGTAGCGCTTGGTGGTAGTGATACTATCATATGTGCCAAGGATCGTAGGTTCGATCCCCACCCAGGATAAATATTTTTATGATGATGTTTGCGTTTGTTCTGTGTCTCGGTGTTAAAAGTATGTAACTCCTCTATTGTCTGATGTCCGTGACACAAGTGCTTTAAGCGACTTACCATGGAGTCAGATGTGTGAATTTAATTTTTTTACCTATTACCGATTAATTCCATCTAACTACTCAATCTAAGCGAAATCGCATTACAAATTACCAAGTCTAATTGTAATAACTATCTCTAAATGACCGTTACAAGCACAGACACGGTAGTAAAAAACAATTAATATAAAATGTACATATAATATGAACCACAAAAAGCGATGTGGATCAAAATTCTAAACGGAAGCCGGAGCCATTAATCTGGGACCAGCGAGGGCATTGCTTGTGCAAAAACCGTCTAGTTATAACGAGCCAGCAATTAATAAGAGGACGCGGTGCGCTATCGATGATTGCATCGCGTACGCGGGCAGGGACGTGCCTCCATCGATATCGATAAGTCTGCAAGTCGAAATCAAGTTAAAGTCAAATATATATTTATTTAAATAGGCCTATCAGAGGCACTTTTAAATCGTCAAAAAAAACAAAAAGAATCTATGAATACTAGAGCATTTTCAGTCACTTAGATTCAAGTTTTATATATATAAATAGATGTCAGTCGAAAAATGTTCTGTGATTCATTTTGTCGATGTCGAATTAAGTTTAGAATTAGTTTTATTATTTGCCGTGAGGTCCCGGCAGAGTAGAATAGTACCTTCCTCTGTACCGGGTGTCGTAAGAAGCGACTAAGGTACCAGAACCGACAGATGGTAGTACATTCATCCGAAACAGTGTAGCTCATCAGTTTCAGCATCCCCGTCGAGAAAGCTGCGCTCTGGGATTGCCATCAGGCTTGTCCAGCGCGGCAGTTATAGGAAAAAATCCCCTTTTTTTTGGCGAGGCCTGTCAACTTCCAATGATCTATGATTACTATATAAAATACATCATCTTTTTGGGACACTGAACAATAAACGTTATTAATAAATCGCTGTAACAATGATGCAGCGCCACAAAATATACATTTTTAAATTACTTAATAAATATTGATTACAACGATGACTTCCCGCTGTAGAACCGCTAGAATAGATATCCAATCATCTACTTGGAATCTTGATATGGTTGTGCGAGATTAAGTGTGGCCAAGAGGATAATGCAAACTTGTACCTTCTCTTCTGCTATAATTATTTCAGTTGATGAAAGTATACAAAATGATATAGTTAATAAACAAAGAAATGAACAGTCAGTATATTATAATCGTATCTCTCAAGAAGAGCGATAGATTATGAAAAGTTTAAAAATAAATAAGTCCTATGAGGCTCTACAATTAAGCTACTAACTTTTTAAATAAAACCTCAAAGCATTTTAAAATGTATTAACGAAATATGATAAAAATATATTATAAAATA
This sequence comes from Heortia vitessoides, assembly GCA_020976665.1. Classification (NCBI taxonomy): domain Eukaryota; kingdom Metazoa; phylum Arthropoda; class Insecta; order Lepidoptera; family Crambidae; genus Heortia; species Heortia vitessoides. The sequence continues at coordinate 19,798,738 of JACJUM010002819.1, read as the reverse complement.
CAATTGGATGTATTTTAAAACATCCATTTTTATTAAAAATTTATGTCTAAGTTATTGAGTTCCTGTTTCTATTTTTGAGAAAAAAATTATTTTGCTTTAGAAAATGGCAAAATTACGTTTATCTTGTCATTTGTTAAAATAGTCAAATTTGTTTTGGATGGGTGTCTAAAATTCCATCTCACTACAAGATCTAAAAAAATCAAAGACAATAAAATGGCTAATATATATATATTATCACAAAGATTACTTTTTATACGAGAAAAATATTTGGTTCCTCTGGATACATTATCTGCTATTTTTCATAGAATAAAGGACCGACATGATTTTTCACCAGTGCTAGTTCAGGGGTCAGTGATAGGCTCGTTATTATCCTGGAAGATGGTCGTAGATGGTCGTTGAACGTTTCTTGTAAGAAAGGTCAATAATAATCTACAGAAAAATAACAATTTGAAACAGCATAAAAAATTACTCTTTGTTTTACATCAAGACATGAAATAGTACAAAAGGCGGCCTTTATCGCTAACTAAAAACTAAAATTTCTTACACTATTAATCTATTTAAAACGCACGGATAAATCATATGTACTAGAGATAGACTTCTTACAAAAAGCTCGGTACCTCAATTGCACTATTTCTACCGCCAAATAGTAGTATTTGCATAGCTGTGTTGTTCTGGTCTTAAGAAAGAGGACTGTGTGACATGGTATCTTCAGTTCACAAGGTTGGCGCCACACTAATGATATCTTTGTGATAACACGAGCGTCTATAGACTGCGGCAATGTGAACCATAAGCGGCCCATGGATACCCATGTTTGCTTACTTCGTTATTTTAGATTAAGTATATAGTTACAAAAGAAGGAAAATTAGAATGGCAGATGCTTTTTCACCAATTACTTTAAAGACCAAGTAGAGTTATAAAAGTCAATAAACAAACGGTTGTGATGGATCTTTGACGTGGGGTATCGGCAGAGTAGAATAGTACTTCTCCTTTTTCAGGTGCTGTATGAGGCGGTTGAAGTACCAGAACCGATAACCGATAGCAATTATGGGTAAAAATTCCCCTTTCTTGGAGAGGTTTATGTCCAGAAGTGGAGATTCTAGGGCTGCCATGAGGTTGATGGAAATGATGAATGATAGATCGTAAACCTAAATTTGAGTGAAATCTATCGATAACTTGACATGACTATTGATACATTTGTCTGTAGCAACTCTATATTTCATACTACACAAATAATAAAAAAATGTAGCGATGCCTTACCAGTTAGCCGGTACAGTCCGTCAATCACCAGTTTTTGTGCGTCATTCAAGTTCATTCAGCTACCGTGCTCCGGCAAAAACTCAATGAGATATTACAGCCCGGTACACGCACTGTTATTAGTGGCTTATCCACGCCAGCGATCTCCGGCGGGACATTGTCTCGGGAATATGTCTGCGGATCCGATTGCACTTGAATATTATTAAACTGCAATACAATGTTGCCGACGAATAATCTAGATGATGTCCTTTCTCTTGTTTGTGTTACTATCTCAAGGCTGTGTCTAATCATTTATTTATTTATTACAAATATAGTTTATGTAACAATGAGTGTAGCAATTTGCTGGGCCCGATTGCGCTGATGGTAGTGATCCTATCTTGTCCGCCAAGGGCCGTGGGTTCGATTTCTACCCAGAAAAAATATTTACATGATGATATTTGTGTTTGCTCTGTGTCTGACGTTCGTAACACAAGTGCTTCCACGATATGCACTATAAGCGACTTACCACGGAGTCAGGTCAATGTATGAGATGTTGTGGGCATTTATTTATTTATATAATGATTATACTAGAGGTAGAGTTAATCATGCAAAGGTCGTCTGCGTTGGTAACTCACTGTCAACTAATTCTACTGTTAACAACATTCGCATTGCCCGGTTTAAATTGCATCAATTTGCACTAACATAATAAAGCACATCCCTGTTTAAATATAATTTTCTCAAGTAAACCTTGTTACTTGAACATATGCAACTTGCTTGTGATAATACGAACGGTTGTAGGCTGCGGTGACATGTACTATCACGCGGTCCGTATGCTTGTTTGTTGATTTTGTCGTATAAATAAATGTAGGTATATGAACTGTTATTTATCTTTAGAAAAAGTTTCAACTTACAATTGTATATTACTCACTTTTAAGACTCGTTTTATATTCAAAAGTAAATATTCCAAGAAAATCTTCTTTTTCTCGAAACAAAAAGAATGCGGTAGGTAATTTTATTTTTTTTTTGCATTAATCTATTGTAAGTATTTACTGGAAAAAATGGAGTAGAAACCCTTTTACTACATTTATTCCGATGCCTACATACTAATTATAATGAGCAAATTTATCCGTCTGTCTATTATTTACGCTTTCACATATAACTTAATTTGCTTATTGAAAGAAATTTGACAAATTTTGAATGATGAAATATAAAAGCTAACAATGCCCTCGGAACAAAGTGAAAGTTTCGTAAACTTAGCCAAGTGAGAATGGCCAGTGTTAGTTATATATATGTATAGTTATATATAAGGGACAATGTGCAAGTTTACAGGAAGCACAAGAAATTAAATAAAATCAATTATTTCGGTATAGCTCTATTATTTAAAAGCTATATTAAATTACATATAAATTGTTTTGAAAATAATATTAAAATTGTATTCTCTTTTACCTGAAACTATAAACAAAAGTAAGCAATAAAATTTTCATAAGTTTTTGCCCATATGTCCCTTACCCCAATCGAATTTCTGACCGTCGATATATGTAATGATCTTTGAGATACAGCTAAGTACGAATCTAAGAAGTCCGGGTAGGTGCGGATGTTATATTCGGGGCAAAGGTCCCAGCACGGCTCGCTGATAGCATCGCATGCTTTCCGTCGTGTTATACAAATGAATTCAGAATGCATCTTATAGTAGTATTAAATTCACACAACAACTCATACATTGAATTGACTCTGGCATTAGTACTGTGTAGTCTAATATAATACTTAATTACACATAACAGAATTACCACAAAGGGTCATTTTGTTCTAGATGAGGATCGAACTCTTTTCCATTCACTTCTGCTCTATATATTTGTGCAGTCAATCTACTTTCATCCATTCTTTCTATATGGCCAAACCATATCAGCATTTCTTTTACACCAAATCTAATGGTATGACATAGTATATATATCAAGTTTACTGAAAACATTAAATCAGAGGTATCCGAGTAGAATAGTACCTTTCTATGTACCAGGTGTCGTAAGAGGAGGCTAAGGTACCAGAACCGACAGAAAGCCGTATATCCATCTGTAACAGTAGCTTAAATGCACAGGGCAGGGATGGGCAGCAGCACCTTTGTCCCGAAATCTGCGCTCTACGCTTGCCCGGTGGGGCAGCAGTGGATTTCCAATGGCGGTTATGAAGGTCCCGGTTGTATTATTCTATTCCCATAATATTATAATATATAAGAACTTATGATATTTGCTGATATTGTACATTTCTATTTGTTAAATATTCTTTGACATTGATTCTATAGTTTTTAAACGTATCCGTTTCAAATGTACAAAAATACAAATGGGAAATATTACCCTATTTTAGATGGGGAATATTTTTTTTGTAAATTCATACTTTTTTTTTTACATATAAATATTTGTACTGGGTGGGGATCGAACCCACGGCCTTTTGCACAGAAGACAGGATCACTACCATCTGCGCCATCAGGCTCGTCAATATGATGAACATATTTCTTTGTTATGTATCTGAGGATTCAATATATGTATGTGAAAATATGTATATTTGTAATGCCTTTATACCACATATAACTACGAATGAGATGTTGTGTCAATTTGTATGTAAAAATACATGATCTATCTATTTGATGCACTTGTTGGCTGCTTGAAGCCTAGCGTAGCCTCCAGGCCGGACTCATCAAGTTGACATATCAATCCGAGTAATAATAAGTCGACGATCGGCAGTACAGACGCGGGCAGGCGTGGGCCGCATGACTCACTCGCAACACAATAGCCATTGTGGCGGACTGGGGTACCATTGTTTTACCCACTTTCTAATAACCTTTACTACCCGCCTTGTGAAAAACCACTGTCAAAAGACGTGTCGCGCTCCTGCGGTGCGTGGGTAGCGCGCGCGAGCTTGGAAGGCTTGGATATGGCAACATCGACGTTCCGTCCAACTCAGGAGACGAAATGTGTATTTGGCATGTTCCCTATATTTAATATGAATGATTCACAAAACACCTCATACATTGACCTGACTCCGTAATTAGTTGCTAAAGGCACTTACGTTACGGATATCAAGTGACAGAGCAATCACAATTATAATTACCTCACTCTCACGTATTTCTAACGCTAAATAGCATTGCTGTTTTCTGGTTTGAATGGTGGTAGAGGCAGTAAAATTATTGGGTAGTGTGACTTATATATATATATATATATATATATATGTAACTTATATCCATGTGTTATTACGAGCATCGATAGGCTGCAGTGACGCTTACGTCCTATATGTGAATGCTTATTTGTCGATTTCGTATAATAAAAAAATACACATAGATATATAACAGACTCAAATATTCATCAAATAAATGTTTGTCCTGGGTAGGGATCGAACCCATGACGCACGAGATAGGAACGCCCCCGAAAGCACCATAGGCCCTGTTGACCTTTGTTGACTCCAGTTAGAGGCAGCGATTTTTTTACGAATGATCTATCGGACAAAGGCCATTTTGACGTAATGGTGCCAATCATAGAGCGTAACTTTGCGATGTGAATAGTACTGCCCATCGCTACCCTGTTATATTTGAGCCTCATTTTCAGTCGTACATACCGTAATCTGTCGGTTCCGGTACCTTAGTCACATCTTGCAGCTCCTGGTTTGGGGGGAGACACTAATCTATTCTCCGGTACCCCACGGCCAATCACCTTAACATCTAAACTAAACATACAAAAAAAATTAAGCGTCTTTTTGTTATTCTATAACAGATTCTATCTTAATGTTTAAGCAAGAATATACAATAAGTTATTCAAATAAAATATTTTTAAAACATCTGGTTTGATTTTAACGGTATGTTCACTGATAGATAGCTGATGTTATAAAATAACTTAGGCTATTTGTTATTGTCACGGAAAAGAAAACAATGCGCGTGACACCGCAGGATACTGCTAGTATTATAACAAAGGCTCCACCTGTCTCGCTATACGCAATTCGAGAGGAAGCACGCTGTATACCGCTTTGCTTTCTTTGCATAGCTGGATAAAAAGTGTATACCGAATACCCAACAAAAAAATATGTATATGTACTTTTTTACAGGTACTTACTACTTTTACAGGTCACTTAGAAATACTTTATTATGATATGATGTTAGCAAACAAACATACGGCCCGCTTGATGATAAACATGGCCGCAGCCTATAGACACTAGAATCATCACAAAGATATCACTAGCGTGTCGCCAACCTTGTATTGCCTCTCACTCCCTTCATACTGGAACACAGCAATGCGAACACTGCTATATGGCAGTAGAAATATGTGAGAGTAAAGTACCAATGCAGACAAACTTTGTAGAGGTCTACCTCTAGAACACTACTTGTGCAATCAATTTTGTCATGTTGAAGTCGCGTGGCGTCACAGTGCACTATTTGATTTAGCTATATCCGTGTATGAAGTTTATTTAGTTTATTCTTTCTTTTTTATATTTCAATAAATGGTATTTTTAGTATAACTGTTTTCAATTCATGAAAGTGGAAATAATCATCAGATTTCAACAATAATGTTTTTTTCTAATATTTTAATAGCACAGCTGCTGCATATAGATTTATTTATAATTTTTATATAACTTATAAAATATGTATATTTTTTTATATCTAACCAATTAGTCCAATTTAAAATTATTCAAAAGAAGATTATGTTTGCTTAAAACTTTGGGTTGAAGATATCATTTCCCATAAAAAACTTACATTACTCTTGTAATGAGTATAATAATACTAGGATTATATACAATTATTTATGACAATATAAAACTGTATATACATAGATATAGGCCAGTAATTTATTTTTGACCGATCTTATATAGTCACTGTTTTTCAATCTGTTAGATAAAATTAGCTGCCATGAAGTAGTTGGAATAATCAGTCTAAGTTTGTTTCTGTTTCAAAAGTAATGTTTAATTTTTCACGCTAATAGTAATTATTTTGTTATTTCGCCACGCCTTGCCACATCCTACAGCTCCCAGGAGTTGCCACCTCCAAGAGCTACCGTGTTATACCTCCGGTCCAACACGCGAGCGCGCTTCTGTCTATGACACCTAAACATGTCCCAAGCATTTGGTAGGCGACGCGTCCGCCACCGTTCGCCCGCGACAAGCCCCCGCTCTCAGCGTACAATGTATCGGTTGACATTTATTCACACCATATATATTGGAGTCCGTGGTTTTTACAGGATCAAAGGTGGAGAGCATCCGCTTTATGCAATACCCGCACATCGGTGTCTAGAGCAAGTTTTTTGTTGTCCAACTGTACTCACTTGACACCTTGCAAGCACCTTTTAAGTTGATTTCATCATGCAATGAATATGCTGCAAGTATAGGCTCAATATCATAATTTTTCAATAAAGTTAATCTAATATGTAAAATTCTCGTGTCACAGTGTTAGTTACCATACTTATCTGAAACAGCTTGACCGATTCTTATAAAATTTTATATGTATATTCTGTTAATCTTAGAATCGGATTTTATTTTTTTTCATGTTCCTAAGTAATAATGGTTATCCAACCTCAACATTATATTTAATTTTTTGTACAATGTGGCATTAAAAATACATACAATTTATATTATTTATATAGCAGAACAAGTTTTGACGGGACAGCTAGTGACTTAAGAATCCTTGGAATCATCATACCCTCGTGGAATGTCTATTGCTAGACATATTCTTTAAGAATGGAGGAAGTTTAGCCCATAATTGCGGAGCTGGGCAGACGTAGTGTCAATGCTGCGAACCATCCCCGTCCTGATGCACTTTAACTACGCTGTTTCCGGTGGATATACCGCCATATATCGGTTTTGTTACTTAAGTCGCCTCTTACATGGAGAAATACTATTCTACTTTCCCGGTACCCCGCGGCGATTGTAATAATGTTATTTATAATTTCACAGCTACCGAGTGGGTTGTAATTTGTCGGAGTAATATCGCATATACATCATTATTTCACCTGAGCTATAACTTATCGAGATATGTTCCTAGGTAAAGTCGCGGTTGACCACGCAGTTTACTTCGAGTACATAACAACCAATGGCGGTGTATTATATAGCCACGCCCGCAGTTTCGCCTGCGTTAATATAAACAATTAACATAGTATTTTTTTTCCACCTAACATCAAACGATTTTTGCTAATTCCTACAATGAACGCGTTTAATCAAACAACTCTCCACTTTATCTATAAATATAGATAAAGTGGTAGTTTAACTTATTTAGAGTAATCTAATTAAGGTATCAATTTCAGACTCAAAATATACCTGATACAAAATGTTTTTATATTATTAAGCCATTGCTAACACTTATGAATCGTCAAGAATATTAAATAAAGAACAATATTATTTCCAATATAGAAAGTACTACATTCTATTATACTAATAGTATTCAAGGCTACGGGATCATACGAGGTCATAAATAACATCGGGATTAGGCCTATCTTTAACTAGTCTGCAGGCTTCGGCAGGTTCTTCAAACTGAGTTTACTGCAGGTTTATTACACGGAGCTACCAGGAAAGATCCTGCAAGAAAAACTAGTGGTGATAAAAGCCAAATACTTAGTTTTAATGGAACCTTAGGCATAATGCTAGTAAGTAATTAAATTCTATAAAGTTTTATCATTAATATATCTTTAACACTTTAATGTGCTCAAGATTTTATTAGAATTTGCGATAATATAGGAAAACAAGAATTCAAGAATCCTGGCGTAATATAAACATTTTATTTATGTTCATTTGACGAATCTGATGGCACAGGTGGTCGTGATCCTACCTTGTGCGCCAAGGTTTTGGGTTCGAGTCCCACTTAGGGCAAATATATGATGATATTTGTGTATCTGAGCATTAAATATGTGTATTTGAGTTGAATAACACAAGTGCTTTAAGTGACTTATCACGGAGTCTGATCAATATATGAGGTGTTGTGGAAATTTAATATTATTATATGATTTTAAATAATATTTAAGTAACAATATTCCATGATCAGTTAATAATATCAATACAAAATACATAAATCAACAAAGCTTCAACTAAAAACAATTTCACATGCAATAAATAGGTCACAAATTTTTTTATGGGAAAAATACCATACAAATCTGAAATAATACAAAACTTATTAATTATTCGATAAAAGTGCGCGAACATAAGGGCATATCAATCAGTTCGAAATCTAGTAAAAGACCTTTGAAATACAAAGAGGTATCACCAAATATGTCCAAATCTAGGCATTTGTTGTTCTAAATGTACATACATACCATAGCTTAGTAAATAACTTGTATTAAAATTTAGGATGCCGTGAAATATCGGCAGAGTCGAATGGTACCTCCCTCTTTGCCAGATGCCGTAAGAGGCGATTAAGGTACCAGAACCGACACATGGCGCTTTACTCATCTGAGACAGTGTTGTTCAAATGGGCAGTGGCGATGGGCAGCAGCAACCCCACCGCGAAAGCTACGCTCTGCTATTGCCAACACGCTTGCCCAGAGCGGCAATCATGGGCAAAATTCCTTGCCGACTTTGCCTCCTTTTTTGAGGAGGCCTGTGTCCAGCAGTGGACTACCTTTGGTTTTAATAATGAATATTGAGGTATCTTAAATTAAAAAGGAAAAACTTTCATGTTATTAAGCAATTTTTTGTCTCTAATCATTCGACGATCTGACAAAAATGAAGAAATATACGAATCGATTTTGAGATATCGACTTCTAAATTCCAGATGTTCATGATTTTCTCTATTTATCTCAACTACAAAACTGTACTTTAAAAATATGGATTTCACACCGTTCATGCATACTCCAAGATAGAACGTACAACAAAGGCTTATTGTTGAGCAACGAGTAAGGTCTGCCAGTTTTCAGAGTATAATTTCTAATTGCTCGCAGCATATTTATATTCTTGTATTTGCGTTGAAGTCAGGCGATAAATCATATTCGTGCAAATTGCAACGCGGTGACGACAAGTGGATTTATTTATTGAAGTACATTTCTAATGTGCTAGTGATAGCGCGCCAAATCGCGCGGCGCGATCGCCTCCAATGAATGCATAATAAAAATTATATATGATATCAGTCTGCTTGAAAATGTTATTTAAATTGAATGTTAGACCAAATATTTTTGCTGCCAGTTCTTTTTTAGCAGTACTATATTTCAATAGGAGATCGATCAAAAATATCTAATGTGTGCTGATGTAAAATTGACGGGCCCGGTAGCGCAGTTCGTTTGTCTTGTGCGCCAAAGGTCGTGGTTTCGGACCCCGGTCTGGGTGTAAAGTTAAAAATAATTTTTTAATTCGATTTTAAATTAATTTATTGCTTGTCATATTGCATGAACAGCGCTAATATAAATTAGAGTTTCACGCTGCACTGCAATTTGCAAGAACTAACAACTAGCAAGCTTAACTAATAATATTCAATTTATATAATTTAGAATACAATAAATTACTCGTCACATCTATAATTTACAATAAAATACATTACAATATTTGAAATTTTCAATAAAAAAATAATTAATAAATAACCAATGTATCAATAAACATTGCTTATTTATTAATTATTTCTACAAAGTATATGTATTTATTTGAAATACATATAGTATTGAAGCAGTATATTCGTGATTCCACTGTTGTCTGATGTACGTAACACAAATGTTTTAAGCGACTGATTACAGAATTTACAACAACATTAAAACAAAACAACTATATACTCTTACTTCCCTACTAATATCACAAATGCGAAAGTAATTCTGTATGTCTGTCTGTTACGCAATCACGCGTAAACTACTAAACCGATTTAAATGATATTTAGTTCAAATATAGTATAAAACCTGATAAAGGATACATGCTACTTTTCAATGAGAAAAAAGGATTCTAAGAGGTTGAAATAGGGGATGAGCTTTGTAAGGAAATTACACCATTTTGAACGCTCGAAGCTTGAAATTTTTTGTTATGCTTTTGGTCAAATAAAGATGAATACTAGATTTAAAGTCTGTACAAATTTTATCAAGAGAAGGTAAAATGAGGTTGAATATGTTTTGCGGGATTACGTAAGCAAAAAAAGTTACGGACTATAAAAAAAAATACAACAAAAACACAAAGAATTACATGCTCATAAATATATATATATATCAAGTAAGAAAAGAAAAATTCAATATCGCTATTAAAAAACTTCTGAAGCGCCGGGTGTCATATTTAATCAGCGTTTTGATAAAATACGGCAGAACTAAAAACGTTCTGTATGTATGTATGTACAATGTAATTAAATAAACTATTTACAGTAAACAGTAAGTCAGGGTGTCTCAAAACATCCTTAAAACTAATAAAATTGAACGAAATACTAACTAGGGGCCTTCCAATAATTCGTTTACAGTGTAATATGATTTTTCGATGAAGTATTCATTTAATTGGATTTTATTTTAATATTAATCACTGTTAATACCGTTAAATCATTACAAACATACATTCAGATATATCGCATATAGGTGTGGATTGATATTAATTTATTTTACTTTCATACCCTAAAATTGACTTTATTCAGGTTGGGACATTACAATTTGGAATTGACGACTGAATAATAACAATATTTCCAAGAATTGTAGTACTACCGTCTATATTTATAAACAAACAACCTTGAAGATTTTACGGGATTATAAAACAATTCCAGACGGATCATAAAAATGATTACATACGAACCACTAGAACTGATCTTGCAAGAAAAACTGGTAGTGAGGTTGCACTTGCATCTTTGTTTTTTTGTAACTATAGACCCCTACCAGTGTCAGCCCCAACATAATATTGTCTGAAATGTGATGGTAAACGTCAATCTAATTAAACCTACTACCATCCACTTTCAATTTGACTAGGAAAAAAGTTAACCGTGTGGTACCGGAAGAGTAGAATAGTACCTTCCTCTGTACCAGGTATCCTGAGAAGTGACTAGGGTACCAGAACCGACAGATGGCGGTATTTCCATCCGAGACAGTATGGCTCAAATGCACATGGTGGGGATGGGCAGCAGCATCCCTGACGCAAAAGCTGCGCTTTGCAATTGCCAACACGCTTGCCCAACGCGGTAATTATGGGCCCGTCCTTGGTTAAGTCTATGACCAGCAAAGGACTTCCAATGGCTGTAATGATGAAATGCATTCCTTCGAGAAACTTTCATCAATTACTTTTACAATGCTTCCTTAACACTTTATATATCAAGCACCCGCGTTAAAAGTTATTTTAAGTTTAATCAAAACAAGAAGTTGCTTAAGTTGACTACACTAAGGTATTGTAAGTACTATCTCACAGATACCCAAAAAAGTGGTTTTCTTGTATCTAGCAAGGAGTTGTTTGCTTTGTTTATCTATATAAGTTGACGACGTTCCACGAAACAATCATTCAATGATATAAATTTTTCTAGTCGTCAAGCGTGGACATTGTCCCGTGTCCGCGACCACAAGGCCGGCACGACGCGCCTGCACGACCACAATCAATACACTCACAGACACACTGCATTGCTTATGATGGCGCGCATTTTTGTATAAATCGCTGGCTGGAAATCTAGATCACTCGGTAGGCGCGTGTTAAGAGTATGAACATTCTTAAAAATATGATTTAATAAGAAAGTGTGCCTTTTTATCTGTATGTTTGTTATGGTTTCGCGGCTTAACGGATGGAGTGGTCTTGGTGAAATTTGGCAAGATCCCATTTTTTATTATTGAATGAATCCCAAAGGATATGATAAAGATATTTATTTAAACCATACCGTAAGGTACCGGCAGAGTCAAATAATAACTCCCTTCTTGATATATATATCCGTCACGCTTGTATCCCATCGGAGAGACCATGGATCTCCACTTGTTACGGTCTTGGTATACCTCTTTCGCTACCCATACTCGCATCAGTCCTTTCATGCACGCTCGTTTATTCTTGATACTTCTGACCTGGCCCTTCATTAATACCTCTTCTACCTCGTTAAGATAGTCTCGCTTATGTCGCCCTGTTCTCCTCTTCCACTCTCATCCGCTGTATATAATTTTACATTCATTTTTTTATCCATCCTTCTTACATGTCTAAGGTATCTTAACATTCCTTTCTCTATTGTTATCAAATTATATATTACATAAACTGTTCTTTAATCTATCGCTTAAACGCACACCATTTTTGCTACTTTTATTGCCATACATGATAAATATATTTAGATTAATAATTTCAATTTAATCTGTGTGCAAGTTTTTGACTATTATAAAAATTGATAATTATTTCTATTGCTAGAGTGATTTCATACGATAGATTATATTACTAAACCAACTAACTTGTCCCCTTGGAGGTCTGGTGTCCTACACAAGTACCCAAATAGTTCCTTACCCTTTTTTATGTTATAAAGTCAGCAAACAAGCATATGACCAGTTTGATAATAAACGTTACGGCAGCCAATAGACTCGTGTCATCACAAAGATATCACTAGTGTGTCGCCTACTTTGTGTACCGAAGATACAATGTCACATTTTCTATAATTTTTGGCTTTAGTCCCTCACACTTGTAGGTGTTGTATAGTATGATATACCCATCCAAAATAGTGTAGATCAAATTCACAGGGCGGGCATGGCCAGCAACATCCCTGTTGCGAAAGTTACGCTCTGCGATTAATAACACGCGAGCCCAGAGCGGCAATTATGGGCGGCAAAATTCCCCCTATCATGGGGAGACCTATATCCAACGGTACGACTCAACTGGCTGATATGATGATAATGATGAAGTTTCGTATCACAAAATTGTCCAATATACTAAAACCTGAAACAATATACGGGGCATAAAAAACTGCACTGAAAACTAAAAATGAACGTTTGAAAAGTATTAAAACAGGAAGGCTTGAGCCGCAGACAGCGGCGAGCGTGACCGATTACGTATGTACATAGATTAATAGGCGATCAAAACAAAACCCATTAACGGTTGTCAGACGCGATTGGCACGCCGGCTGGCGGCAAGGCTGCCCGCGTGTCCCGGCCAGTGTCCCGGTACACTTTTTATTTTGGAACTTCTAGTCTGTATCGTAAAAAAACACGTATGTCTTGACCTGTCAATGTTAGAGGACAATTAGCAAGAACCGGTTCATTTCATATACTATTTAGTAGCACAATTGATGATTGAATTGATTAGAACACAATTGATTGATGATTGAGTAGAGAAATTTTGTCCATAATTACCCCAGCAAGCGTGTTGGCATTCGCAGAGCGCAGCATTCGTGATGGTGGTGCTGCTGCTCATTCCCAGGTAGTGCGTTTGAGCTACACTGTCCCGGATAGAATTACTACCATCCGTCGGTTCTGGTCTTAGTCGCCTCTTACGACACCTGGTACAGCCCTTACCTCCCTGTACTGTTCAACTCTATCGGGACCTCACGGCAATAGTTTAGGGAATCACCAAAAATAAACATTATTTCCTCGCCTCAGGTGTTTTTATAGACATAATTTCAACTCTCTAACAGTAAATATGTTAATGAATAATAGACATTGTATAATATAGGTACAATTTAAGTCAAACTTTAGAATAATGTAATTTGACCTTTGACCTTAATATCTTTTTGTGATACGGCCAAGTGTGGTGAGACGCAGTCACGCGAGTTTCCTGGGCAGGTCTTTTTAAAGAAAACACTGAGATTACCGATGCACAATGTACCGAAAAACATCTTTATTACTATTTAATCAAACCATGTAGTAATTTTTTGGTAACAACAAGGACTTTCGTGAGGTAACGGTAGAGTATATTAGTACCTCCCCTTCACCGGTTCTTGTAATTATTACTATAACCGATAATAATTGCTAAATTATGTGCCGAATTCCCTCTATTTTTCAGAGGCCTATGTCTAGCAGTGGACGTTATATGGGCGCTATTTTGATGATGATAGGGATAAAATAATTAGTAATATCAGCATTAAACCAAATATCACAATTATAGAACTTATTCACAATGAGATAACAGAATGAAATCGAAGTTTCACAGCTTCCGGAACAGTTTATGAGGAGCGCCGATGTCGGGACGCGGCCGGCCCATCACTAGCACCAATTCATAATCCGAACCGTCGGCGATCAAAAACAATAGCAAATCCGTTAGCCGTGTTACATTACCAATTCGAATGAACCTCCCGACGCCGTCGGACGGCTCATTTCAACTAATATCGCCAGCTAATACATAAACATTGCGCTGAAAGCTTTTGTCGGTCACGTAGAAAAGTAACCTGCACCAAACGCTATTTCCGCTGCAAATATTTGACACTTGATCGCTCTATGACTGTTCTAATTTGATTTACTTGTATGCAATATGCATTGATATTTATTTAGACTCGGCTTACCAGTTTGCGCATCAACTGAAATATTTTGAATACTCCAAATAGTCCCGGCCGCACAGTTCCCTGATACACCAATCGGGATAGTGGATGAACGAACTTAGGTATTGTAATTCTGTAAATAAAGGTTATTTCAACCATAGGGTGTGGAATCATCATTATCAATACGGACATTGGAAGTCAAAAGGGAGGATTTTACCCATAATTGCCGATGTTAGCAATCGCAGAGCGCAGCAGCAGCAGACGGGGATGCTGCTGCCCATCTCCACCCTGACATTTTGAACTACACTGTCCCGGATGGATATACCGCTATTTACCGTTTATTTGGTATCTTCGGTACCGACTGAAATGCTGCTGCCCATCTCCACCCTGTGCTAGTTACTAGGTACTATTCTACTCTGCTGATAGCTCGCAGCAATCAGAAAAAATAAATTATCTACTAAATATTTAAAGTGTAATTCATATCGAATAAATAAATATCACAGATTAGTATAGTATCGGAAGCCTTAACTGATATATAGGAAGGCGAAGTACCCCTTTTTCGTGAGCCTATACCTCGTTCCCGTCGATCGACGACCCGCGCCCCACAATTAGGTATCCCTACATAATGTGAAGGTTTCGTGCTCAAAAAATCTTCGTGCCCGCTATCTCCGCGATCGAGCATCGGCTCCGTACTTTATTCGTATCGCTCACGTAAAACTTGTTTACCTTCTATCTACCTGAATTGCGTCATTTTTTATACAATTTACAATATTCTTACAAACAAATACAAATTTCTTGTGATAGTTACTTGCTACGTATTTATTGTCGCTGCAGCCTATAGACACTCGTAATATCTCGCTCGTGAATGAATGAATATAGAAAATATAATTTTAAATTTCTTTACTGGCTGCGCCCCGATATTTTACTCACGTGGTTTCCAATCTAATAATCTATAATCTATAAAAATACATCAAAAAAGTATTGCTCATGTTACTAGCTGATATGAAGACATTTTATTAGTGAAAATCGTAAAAAACTAGCATTTCTTGAGTTTATTTATTAATGTATTTATTATAGGTATTACTGTTATACATACTTATATTTATAATAAAATATTTTAACTAGACGATAACCTAGGATAAATGTACGCGACATGTTTTTTTTAATCAATCAAGACGTAAAGAATGGTGAAGAATTATAGAAAAAAAAGTTATATGCATTATTTTTCTACTTAATTATTAATAAATCATTTTTAAATTTTCTTATTTCTGTTTATTTTTTAGTTTGTCTGCTAAAACTGCAAATTACAAATCCCGCTATCTATTTCAGGTAGGATCTCTAACTTTTATGAAAATATTATGTGTGCCTATGTCACTCGGTAAACATGGACTCTTCTAGTGATGAAAACTTTTTTAAATCGGTCTATCGGTCTAGCTTTTTGGTTGTTTTTTATTAGACTAAACCAACAAGCAAGCATATGCTCCACGTGACATTCAGCATCACCGCAGCCTATTGATGCTCGTGTTATCACAAGGATATTGAAAATGAATTTAGTTATATTATAAATATTTATATTAATTGAACACTAGCTGTATTATAATATGTCACTAGCGCTTTGCCACTTGAAGACAACTTGACTCGAAGACATGATGTCACATTACCCAGTATTTTCACTGACCTTTCACATCCTTCACACTACTGTTTGGCGGTAGAGTTACGTGAGTGTGAGGTACCAACATAGACGACTTTGGTGTGAGGTCTACCTCAAGTAAAGAGGTAAATCGTTACAAACAAATAAAATAGAAAAATACATATTTGTTATTTATACTATTAGTCATATTTCATATATTTATACTATTATTTAGTTTTACTAATTACACCGATTAACTTAGGCAAATCCTGAACTAACGCTACCTACAGATATCAATAATTGTGTAATAAGAATTGTTTCATTTGTATTAAAATAAAAATAAATTCAATTTCTACTAGTGTTGATATCTATGATAATTACACTAAAAAACAATTTTAACTGTAAAAAATTACAAAATTTCACTTTTATTTGGCCATAAATAAAATGGTGGTGTTGATGGGAGTCTAATTAATAAACATTTTTTATTGAGCATATTTTCCGAAGCCGTTCTCAACCCTTGCGCCGTTTAAACGTTAAATTGCGTCTATTTAAAAGTACAGTGCGCGTCAGTGCTAATAGGCCTCTATATCTTTATTAAGAGTGGAGGGTTAAGCCAAACTGTGCAATAAACGAAATGGAATAGTTAACCCTGCAGCCTTCACACTCACTTTAATTTAGTTAAATGTTTCGTTGCGCCCTGGGCGGTGCAGCGGCGGAAGGGTTGAGTCGTGCTGGGCACTCGCTTGATCGATGACACTTATCACAAATTTAACTATGATACTGCCGGCTTTTAAATACATTATTATAGTTACCGTTTCAATAACTTTAAAAATTAACAAGATTCATTAATTTGTTAATTTAAACTTATAAATATACTTTTTCAGTGTAGTTTATAAAATATTATCTTTTTAATATTAAATTCCTACAAAATCTCATATTCATATCTGACTCCATGGTAAGTTGCTCAAAAAGCACTTGTGTTACAGACGTCAGACAGAGGTATCATATTACTTTAATACATATATTTAATACCCAGACACAAATATCGCTCTGGATGGGAATCAAACTCGCACAAGACAGAACCTACTACTACTATCGACTACCATCGGCGCCATTGGGCCCGTCAACATAGGTATATAGTAAGATATAGATTCTAAGTACTTATAAGCCTATACCGTAAGATACTGGCAGATAAGAAAAGCACCTCCCCCTGTACGGGTGTCGTAAGAGGCGACTGAGGTACCAGAACCGACAGATGGCGGTATATCCATCCGAAACAGTGTAGCTCGAATTCACAGGGTGGGGATGGGCAGCAGCATCTTCGTTGCGAAATTTACTCTCAGTGATTGCCAACACGCTTGTCCAGCACTGCAATTATCCCCCTCTCTTGGGGAATCCAATCGTGGATTTCCAATGGCTGATATGATGATAACAACTTGTAAGTCAGAATATACTTGAGGCGACGCCAAGATATGTACACCACAGTCTTTGTATTTTCTTAGCATTTAAGGTGTATGTTATTGGTTGTCCTAATAAATGAATGAATGTAACGTAATCTGACCAACTAACCATAAAGCCAGTCTCAAGCCCAGAGACACACAAATGAAAAGATTCTGTTGCAAACATTATTGTATGTTTTTATATATACCTAATAAGAAAACCTATAAAATCGAATGGAATCAGGAAACAATTCAAATGCATTATCGATATCATAAACATAAACAACCAGAGCGGGCATCACTAAGATGTCATTTCGGTCGCCACCTAATTTATATCGAGCAGCGACGCATTAAAGGCTTATAATCGCGACAAACCCTGTAACGAATTCGCGAATCGACAGGATTTGTTCGTATTACGTGCGAAGAAATGCAAAAGACGAAATTTATACATTTACTGAATTTTCTTTTAAGCTGTGCGGTACCGGCAGAGTAGAATAGTATCTCCCTCTGTTAGGCCTCCCTCGGGTGTCATAATGATTAAGGTACCGTAACCAATAGTTGGCGGTATATCTATCCGAAGCAATGTAGCTGATATACACAGGGCGGGGATGGGCATCAACATCCTTGTCGCGAAAGCTGCGCTCTGCCAACATGCTTGCCCTGGACGTCAGCTATGGACAAAATTTTTTCTTTCACGCGGAGGTTCATATTCAGCTCTGAACATTCAATAGCCGATGTGACAGTGATGATATTTTCCTTAAAGTTAAATTAACATAACAGCTGTTAAAATAAAGCACTTTTAATTTGAATAATTAAAATTTTTGTTTTATTTTATATGATGTGCTTTGTTTGTGAAACCTTCATAATGAAAACAACATGAATTAAAAAAACTACGCGTCTATACTACATTTCAGCTATATTTAAAAGACCTTCAATTACACCTTCCATTCTCTGTATTAATTGCTAATAATCAATAAACTGTTGATAAATCACCTGAAAGCATCCTTCGATATCCTCTGAATAGAATTACTCATTAATGAAAAACAGCAATAAATAAATTTAAATGAGGTTAGCCATAGTAAACTTTCAAATCCTGAACGTTCTAAACGTCCCTAAACGTTCTTAAGATTAACGTGTTCCGTTAATTTTAAGAACAAGACTGCTGATAAGTAACCTCTACGTCCTACAAAAATTCGACAAAAAATGTAATAAAGCTGTCACAGGTAGTTTTATTATTAAATAGCAGTCTAGTTTTAAGATAGGTTTGCTTCTCAATGACCGATTTAAATATTTTATTTTACTAGAAAAGTTGTATATGATATATTTAATTCTGTAAAATAATTAGCTAACCCGACGTACTTGGTCCTATTTAAATATACTTGTATGTTTATCATGAAAATAATATTGCGACTAAAATTCAGATATCCTATTCACTATCTCTTTCTTCTAAGTTGGATGAAACTGCATATAGAAAGCTAATACTAATTAGAATCGTTTAAGAAGTTCATTCCAGACAAACACCGTGATACGAAATTCTTATATAAAAATATATGTTGTGGTTATTTTTAAAATTCCAAGAAGTAAAGTAAGTATATGTATGTTGATAAATGAAGACATGAAGATGGTGGTACGTAGAATTACACTAATAAATTATATTTTTTGATTTATTCGAGCATTTGGTAGTAGAGGTAGCCATAGACATAGTTACGTAATCAAAATAAAAATATTTTTGGATAATGTGACTTTTGGATCGGGATGCAGGGCATGTGCAAGTGATTGGATTAAACATTAAGGCGGACCGCTAGAAAGGATAATCTATATAAATTGGCACAGCAAAAGGGTCTTGAACGGAAAAGTAAGGTTCTCATGGGACATAATTGATCATTTTTTCACAAAGGACACACCATTTTTTTGTAAAGTGGTAGTTTAGAGGCCTAATAACGACATAACTTTTTATCCCACACAAGTGTATGGTACCCGTGAAATAGGTTTGTTTCCTTTTTAACAGAGAGATTCAATATTTCCGTGAAACTGAGAGCAAAAATATAGTGCAGTCCACGTGGATGGACACGCAACTAGTATAATTTATAAGAATTCGACCTCAAGATAATTTTAAAATCAATAATTGTGGATTGCGCGCATTTCACTTGCGTTTGTGTATCAGCCGAAAGCAAGGCTAAGGCTAATAAAAACGACGATTAATGATATGTTGAGGCACGCGGGGCCGTCTAACCGGCGCGCTAATTACGCGTCAGGCGATGTCCCATTTCGGACAAATTATAATGTTGGCGAACGCTCGAATTTGTGCAGTATGTCACTAAGCAGACGGGCGAGCGACACACGCGTGTTCGAATCTCACTATCTATTGTAATAATATGAGTTCAAAAGTGTGTGTTTGTAACCTTTTCACGACTAAAAGCCTTCGAGGATCTTGACAACATTGACCATGTTATTTTTTATTCTAAGTGTAAAAGGTAATTGTGTGAATGATTTCATTTACAGTGATTATTCAGCGGTTAGATAATAAAAAGGCGAACACACAATTAAATATAAAAAGATAGGAATTTATAAAAAGGTCCTCAATCACATCTCAAAACTTAGTTGCCAAACCACCTTTCATGAGGAGTTCAGTTGTGAACTTAGTTGTTATTCAAAGTTAAGTTATATATATATATATTGTGCTACCATCATATAAGGGTATCAACTATAGGAAATTCACATAAAGGCATCTCAATGAGATTTACAGTTATATTTTGGCGGGTCTACATTGTTAAAAAACTTATTCAATTGTTTCAACTGAATACTGTTTGCGAGCCTGCTCTAGTAATTACAAGCACAATAAATAATAAATTCAGATAAATCTAATAAGCCGTATTGTACGCAAAATATAGAGCGATTGCGTATTGAAGTAAATCTCAGAAATACCTCGTTCGTGTCATATAATCGATTTATGTTTATACTTTTCTAATGATAAACAAAATGTACAATAGATCAATAACATTATTAGCTTTAAGTTGTAAATGAAATTAACTTTTATTTCCCGCTCGTCTACCCCGGTTGGGTATTGATCGATCCAAAAGAGCCGCCCGCGTGCGTTGCCCACATCTATCGAGAATTTATCGACGCCTTCGCAACACTTCGCAATTACGCGGCCACGATAATTGTGGAATATTACGGGACCGACGCTAGAGCTGGCATCTTAATTATCGATAAATCACGATAAGAATTGATAGCGATCCATAAAGTTATGGACTCATTTGCCATCTCTGTACGGATACTTGAATTCCTTGAGCTGATTGTTTATGTTCTATAAATATGTTATTATTAATATAATTTTAATATGCACTAAAACGTCATTTTAATTTATTAAGCATAAAGCCTGACAATATTAATTCTAATAAAATTTCTCGTAATAAATTTTATTTTATCATTACAAACGACTCTTGGTGTTATACTTAGTTTCATTTAATCTAAGTTGGTGTAATTTTATGTTTTCTCCGAGTTATTAATTAAATATGAACGTATCTGTGGAATTTTAACGTGTTTGTATATAAAAATATTTGTGGACTTAACAACATAATATGGATTAAGGGCAACATTATGTGTACAATATAATTCCATTTAATTTTAATGTATTTATTAAAACATGGATACACTATTTCAAAATGTAACATAGAAAATAGGTGGAGAAATACGTATTGAGGAAAATACTGTTGCCCGCGGTACGACGACCTGCAGTACAGGCAACAGGCAACAGGCACCTCTTTATAAAAAATAAAGTAGTTGTTGCGAATGCTCCATTTTTAGTGGAAAGATTTAAAACATCGTGTAATTCTCGACACTTCACAGTAATATTAATATTTATAAAAGCAATATCGATCTTGAAGTCAGCACATTAGCTGGGCGCCGGTTCAGGCGTGATATCTCCTTCCACATAGCGCATACCGCATATAGTGTGGCTGGGCGTTATTAATCCTCTTAAAAGTCCTCCTGAACAATGTCTACTCAAGCCGAGTTCCGTGTCCTTAAGTGGTCGCCGTTGGTCTCGTTCTGATCCCGCGAACTTTTACAGCATTTAGGCATTAAATTCGTCCCAAAAAAAGTTACAGTCAGCTGATTTATAAACCTGCTGCTGACCTGACTTAACATAACTATAAACTATAACTTCATTAATTGATATATAAAGTCTACTTTCACCTTAAATATAATAATATATGATTGAATATAAAAATATATCATACTAATTACAAATATTAATCGTTAAATCGAATAAAATCTATGTGATTTCATTGTGCCCAATGGCGCGAATGGTAATGATCTTATCTTGTGCGCCATGGTTCGTAGGTTCGATCCCTACTTAGAGGAAATATTTATATGATTTTTGATGATATTTGTGTTTGCTCTGTTTGGTTGTTAAGTATTTAAGTGGTATATTTGTGATTACTATTTACCACGGAATCAGGTCAATGTATGAGATGTTGTGGGAATTTATTATCGTTATATTATTATTATGTATTTCTTAAGTTCAATTTATCACTATGTTTTACTCGACTACAGTCGACAGCCGCCAACACGCTGCTCAAAATGCTTCCTCTCAGTTTCATTCAGATCTCGTATCTACTCAGACTGGAAACGTCTTCACCGGGATATTCCGCAGGATGATTGAGAATTTAATAAACATTGACTCATTTCTGAGGATATCAGGCGCGGATTCAGGTTCGTTGAGGCAAACTTTGCTCCTTTTATATTTATATGAATGCCCATACATGAATTTTAGAACAGGTGTCAATAAGATTGTTTCGTAAAAATAAATCCATTTCCAAAAACTAGAGGAAGACCCCGTACAAAGGTCGTTGGCATTGGTGAGGTGAGTGAGGTTACTCTAACCCATTTCTACCACCAAATAGCAGTGTTCGTATTGCTGTGTTCCGTTTTAAAGAGTGAGAGAGCAGGCATGTCGTCACTGTGCTTGTCAATGTAGTTTTATAAAAAGAAGTTGCTACTATTAATAAAATTGTTTGAAATTTAACGGAAATCGGTAGCCGAGAAGGGTGGTGGCGGTGGAGGAGTAGGGGAGGATTGCACTAATTACTCCTCTCTTGTTTCTCCGCTGAAGAGCAGCCTCAGTCCCGAAATACGAATAGATTTATTCCAAAAAAGGAGATCCTCAGTTGCCAATTCCCTGATACATACTTCGGCAAAGCAGTGCGATGGAAAGAGCACAAAACTGGGTATCCGAGCCGAATATTAAAACAGACAGAAACTAACCGTTCAATAAAAAGCAACAGAAAATAGGTATTGTTTAGGGTGCGGTGTTCGCCGCGGAGTCAACAGGCCGCCGCAATACAAAGGCATTTATTGTACGAATTTAACGCTCGCGCTGTGGGGTTCATCGTACGGCCGCCGCATTTGTTTGATACTTTCTTTGTTTACTTCAATCTTAATGAAAATCTGCCACTTTTTTTTCGTACCTCCCTCTGTACCAGAGACTATGTTACCAGAGTCATGGTCCAAAGTCTGTCATAAGTGTCGACTAAGGTAGCATACAGTTGGCAGTATATCCATCCGATACAGTGTAGCTCAAACGCATAGAGCAGGGATAGGCAGCAGCATAACCGTCGTATAAGCTGCGATTAGCGAATTTTGCCCATAATTGCGCCGTGTTGGCACGGCGCAATTATGGGCAAAATTCTACCATTCTTGGGGAGGCGTGCTTTTAATGTCCAGCTACTCTGCCGGTACCTGAAAGCTTTTATAAATCTCTTAAGCAAAAATTTATACGTATGCAAATAGTAAATATGGTTTCCTGAAAATACTCTTAATGGGTCACTTGGCTTAAAGAGTGGTTAATGAAAATGAAAATTGGCAACAAAAGAACGTATTAAATAAAAAAACATATCTACTGTAAACTTAATGTATTTTTGCTAAATCTAAATAGTTCTATCACATTTATTATTTAATCGTCGGAGAGATTGTGGGGAGTAACTAGTAAATTATTTTTAAGCATAATATCAGGGCTTTTTTTGTCCCTTATAATGACTAAGAATCATACTTTAATTGGCACAATGAAAGTATGATTCATAGCACATTTTTCTAGTAAAGTATTTCTATTTTCAAGTATCAAGGTTGCTTAGTCGCAGCGGCGAACATCCCTACGCGGCCGCAGATCGCATTGCGAGAATACGGAAGGGTTGCATCACTACCCCAATGCACACAATTTTCGTCACGCTTGTCCTTTTAAATGAAACTACACTCTAGCACTACTCAATACACAGTCCAAAAAAATCACTCACATTATATTTGCGGACTGCGTTTATTTTAAAATATTCATTCAAGTCTTTCTGTTCTGTGTACGAGTGGAGTCGGCCGGTATCGCAGTGTGAAAGTTCATAATTCACCCTTTGTGAGCGAGGGGGTATAAAAAATCCTAATTTTTATTTCAACAATGCAGCGGGATAACTAGTTTGTAGTGCAAACAAACTGTTCCGTTCTCCGTCTCTGCGGTCCGCTTTGTTTGAACACTTGATTTTTGACGTCCGCAAATATGTTTTGGCTTTGAATTTGAATATTGTTTTTGAATAAAGCTTCTTTGTACGCGCGTCGTAAAAATTGTAATTGTTGGCTTTATCATTTCAGATGCAACAGTAAGCTTTTATACATCTAATTACATTTCCTGTCACTGTCACAACTGACCTAACTGAAGACTACAGTACAGTACAGTATTCATTATTTTAATATATACCTGTTTATTTTGTAAAACAATAAGTTGTATATTTATTTCTATATTTATGGGTCAAGACTTTATTATATAAAAATCAATTTTTAATTATGTTTAAACTGTGAATTCTCTTTTTAATACAATTTAATATATTCTATGTGTTATATATATGTATTTGTTAGTATGTAATTTTATATTTATATGGACATATATGATATTATTATTTAATTTTCTTTATTTTCGTTTTATATATAAAATAGTGGTGCACATCGAACTGCTCGCATCGCAAGTTTTCTTTATAATTACAAGATAACTTACCTTTGAGTTAAAAAATGCACTTAACTATAAATTGATGTTAAATTGGACAAAATATAAGATGGAGAGGGAGGTACGTGTAAAAAACCATTCTTATCTTATTCTTATATTATATGGGACTAAAAAACGAATGGACTACACTATACTAACTAAATGCACACGATGTCTCATATATTGACTGACTCCGAGATGAGAAGATCTTTTGTTAGGAACACCAGACAATTTGTGGTCAGGTGTTCCTGTTGTTTGGTATTTATATATGTATATATAAAAAGTCTCCTTTTTATGTATACACTGACTGACTGACTGACATATCAATGCAGCTCTAATCTATAAGGATTATAAGGAAGATTATCTAAGGAAGGATCTTTGAAAATTTACCCCCAAAAGGGTAAATCGGAAGTGCAAAGTTAATGAAACATTAATGATTTTAAAGTTATAATATAATACAAATAAAGATTAGTTTATAAAAATCTTGAAGCACGTTAAGATATTTTTTCCGAAAATTATCTGCTTAAGGGGGTAAAGGGGGGAGCAAAGATTGTATGAAAAATCTACAACTTAACTCGGATTAAACTTCGGGGCGCTGCTTGTTTCAAACATGTTTTTTAACACTTAGACACAGAACATGCACCAAATGTTTATCGCATATTTGTCCTGCGCGGGGACCGAACCAAAGACCTCTGGCGCATTAGATAGAGAGACTACCGAAGCGCTATCGGCTACAAATATATTCTTGGTGTTTGCTTTTCTACTTCCACTCAACATTTATTTGAAAAATGTTTAAGAAAGCGTAAGCAGGCACTTGCCTAGGCCTGAAGGCAAATGTCAAATTCCGATACACCTCTCCCGAGAAGTACGCAACCTCTCCCTTTGTAGCACACAGCCAACTCAGCGAAACGTCACTGGAGAGACGTTTTCGAAAATCGCTCGCGTGGCACAGTTTCTATAACATCACCAACCGACTTACGCAAACTGAAGCTTATGTTCAAATGGTAAGGTTTGAAATGTATCGGCAGCATGGTGCCAAGGTTTGCTCTCTCGAGATGTGTGTGTCATTCTAGTCATTGACTCTTGAGGGTTTCAATGGATGACGGTCGAGACTCTCTTGTTTTTTGCTTATTGTTTAACACTTATATTTGGGATCTAAATGGCTATTAAGTAAATAATATAGACATATTCAACCAGGATAAAGTGTCTAATATCTATGTATAACAATTTATGTGTTTATCCAACTTATATAATAAATGTCAATGTTTGTGAGTATGGATGTTTGTTACACTTTCACGCAAAAACTACTAAACGGATTTAACTGAAATTTGGAATCACGTTGTTTATACATCAGTATAACACATAGCTTACAATTTATAAAGAGATTGTGTGAATTATCTGAATAGTGACAATAAGTGTAGTTTATAAGAGCATACTGCAGCTACTTATAGGTCAGTGATGGGGCTGTGCAGTGCATTTTTATCCGAATATTTTTAATTATTAGATTAAGAGCCTATATTCTTACCGAAGAAACCAAGCGGACGAAGTCGCGGGCGGCCGCTAGTAACTAATAAAGCATTCTTCGAGAAACGATTAATGTATCTAACTATTTACTTATTTTTTATCATACGCATTTTGAAATAGCTAAAGAAAATAATGGATTAAATGTAAAGAAATATTTATTCACAATATTTTTTAACGATTACGCGTCCACTACTGCTAATAATACTACTATTTTAACGGCTTCAAAACACGGTTCGTTTAACGCTTATTTTTATGAAGTTTTGGTTACCTTGCGAAAACCGTTCTAAAAATTGCGATACATCATTACAGCCATTACAAATACATCATTGTCCATTGCTGGACATAGACCTTTTCAAGAAAGGGGGTGATTGGCAATAATTGCCGCTCTGGACAAGCGTGTTGGCAATCGCAGAGTACAGCTTTCCCGATGCGGACACTGCTGCAAATCCCCACCCTATGCATTTGAGCTACACTATCTCGGATGGATATAGAAGTACAAAGGGAGGTACTATTTTATTTCACCGGTACCTCGCGGCAAACTTGCGGTTACAAGGGTCGTTACATTATTAGTCCTAAAGAACGTTTAAATGTTAAAAAATTCTTTTTTTTTGTTCAACTTTTCGGTTTTTTGTTCTAGCAGCAAGAACAGAACTTGAGAACTAACCATGTTCTATATATTTGCCCACGTTTCTGGACTCTCCATAATAACTTGTAACATACGATGCGACTCGAACACCCCTTCACTACAGAACTGCACGCATTATTATAAAACGTAATTTATTTCCGAAGCCGTAAAGATTATTTATTAATCCAGCAATACAGTTTGAGTATCGCCTAGGATCGAACCCCGTCCCTCGCGATGGGGAGCGAACGCGCCATATGCGGTCAATTTCCACTTGCTTCACCGAATTACCGCTAATCCTACCCTAATGTGATCACGTCGAATTAAAAATTTAGTTTAAGAATATGGCAGCTTACGACCACATGATTTATAAGAAGGAAGTCTATCGATTTTCTAACGGTTAAAGCAGTCTACTAGAGGTAGATAAGGGTCGTCGCAATAGTTACCTCAGTCTCACCTATTTCTACCGCCTAATATCAATGTTCGCATTGCTGTGTTCCGGTTTTATTGGTATTTGGAATAATATTTTCAAGTCACAATTGACAACGCGCTAGTGATATATTTATGATACGAAAGATTATAGACTGCGGTGACACTTTCTATCATGCATGCCGTTTGCTTGCTTGAAGACTTATTGTAATAAAAAAGTCAATGAACGAAATAATTATTACATAAGCTTTAAAGACGGCGCCGATGGTGTAGATGGTAGTGGTTCTGTCTTTTGCGCCAAAGGTTGTTGGTTCCATCCCCATCCAGAAAAAATATTTATATAGACATGTTTGTTCTGAGTCTGGGTGTTAAAATATGTATTTAAGTAGTATATTTGAGATTCTTCTGTTTTCTGATGTCCGTACACTTTAAGCGACTTATCACGGAATCAGTAAAATGATGAAACGTAACTACACAAAGATAATTCCGCTAATAAAATCAACAAACTATCTTTACCGGAATACGCAATCAAACAGCAGGACCAGCCTCACCAGTAGGGTTGTGTGTATTGACAGTGCGGGACCCTCTGTTTGAGGTTATTGTTTCCTTGATTCTGGCCGCTAATTAATTTACGCGGGACCCTGATTGTGGCAGATTTAATATCCAATATTGTGATTATGTCACACCAACCTGACGTTTAAAATTCGCAGATGTTACCTTTGTGGTGGTCCGAAACGTGACCGAAATGTCGGGCTTACAGTGACGTTAGGGTTAACATTTGATTTTTGACAGGAGCTCCGTATTATTAAACATATATATTTAAAAACAGGTTACAGGATTTAAATTTGCAAAATGGTACAATAAAACTAATTTAGATTTTAAATCTTACTTTAACATATCACAATAAAAAACCCCAATTGTGTTTTTTCTGAAACAAATGGCAATTATAGGTTTGTCAATTGATGTGACATGGTTTGGGGTATATGTATATCACTTCATTATCATCATATCTGTGGTTGGACTCCACTGTTGGACATAAGGCTCCCGAATAAAAGGAGTAATATTGCTAAAAATTGCGCTAGATAAGCATGGCGATACTGGATGGATATACCGCCATATGAATAATCCAGTACAAACGAAAGTACTACTGTACCCGACGTTATACCGCCTGCAGCAACCTCGAACTCAAAATGTACTTTATTCTTACTTACGTACTTTAATGTAAGACCATTTCAAGCTTCAAATCTTGAAATAAAATAAAAAATAGCAATAATATATCCAAAATAGGAAGTAATGGATTCTATTATACTCCTAATATAGATAAACCTATGGGATCTTAAGAATCATTTGACATGAAAATTACGCCTTTGCTTTCATCATAATATCAGCCATAGAAAGTCTACTGTTAGATACAGGTCTCCCGAAGATAGGGGGACTGCTGCCCATATTGTCGCGCTGGGCAGGCGCAGTGACAATTGCAGAGCGCAACTCCGCGACGAGAATGCTGCTCCATTCGCACCCTGTCGGTTCGCCTAAATGCTGAGCTGTGCTGTTTTGGATGGATATACCGCCATCTGTCGGTTCTGGTACCTTAGACTCTTTTACTACTCCTAGTACACGGAAGGTACTAATCTACTCTGAGGTACCTTCACGGCTTACTGTATTAATTGCGTCATGTTTTCCAAATTTTAGCCAATAAATCTAACTTTTGCAAGACTAAGATATTTCTAGTAAACGCATTTTGAGGGAATATTCAACACTGCGCAAACATTAAGGCCGACTCGTACTCCTAATGATAGAATTCCCCCAATGTTTGAAAATCCATTATCATTCCTACTCTACGTGTACCATCATTACCACAGGCAATATAGTTTAGATCCGCGTCCACTGCGACTGTCAACCACTCTTTCTTGTCACGTTGTTTCTCCATCTATCACAAGTATCATCAGGAGTAAACCCTGCTAGTAATTTGAAATGGGCCTTATTTTTGCCTCATCCATTATCGGTTCCAGCATTTTGGCGCTTTACATATTTCTATTTCATTTATTTCAGAACAATATACATTATGTGGAATACATAATGTATATTGACGGGCCCGTTGGCGCAGATGGTAGTGATCCTGTCTTGTGCACCAGGGGTCGTGGGTTCGATTCCCACCCAGAGCAAATATTTATATGATGATATTTGTGTTTGCTCTGTGTATGGGTGTAAAATATATGTATTTAAGTAGTATATTTGTGATTCCTCTGTTGTCTGGCATTCGTAACACAAGTGCTTTAAGCGAATTACCACGGAGTCAGGTCAATGTATGAGATGTTGTGGGAATTTATTATTTATTTATTTATTTATTATAACATTACAATAAGTTCAACATTAAAAAAAAATAGGAATTCAATTTACTTAACACAGATACAATTCAAATACTACCGTAAATATGTTGATTATATCATCACATCAGTCACTGTTGCTGCTGGACATAGGCTCTCCTAAGAAAGGGGGATTTGCCCATAATTGCCGCACTGGGTTGGCAGTGGCAATCGCAAAGTGTAGCTTTGCGACGGGAATGCTGCTGCCCATCCCCGCCTTGTTGCATTTGAACTACTTTGGGTAGATATACCGCCATCAGTCGGTGTCGGTACCTCAGTTGCCACTAACGACACCTGTTATAGGGGGAAGAATCATTCTATTATGTCGGTACCCCTCGGCCATCTGCCTCGCCTGCATAAATACAAGTATATGTCAAAAATCATTTATTAATTAACAACAATTCTAATCAATAACGTAATATATTAGTTTACGAGCAATGCCCGCTACGTCAATGAACTCATCTACGCTATAGAAGCATTATTATATATATTATTGTTGTATTTAGTATAATTTTTGAAGTCACTCTTATAAAAGAAAATTTTCTATTAATTGGTAATCTGTTAAACGAGTCAATTGACTGATATAGTGAGTATATAGTGTTTGGTTATGGCTAGATGAGGAATTAATTTAATGGAAAAGTGTTGTCTTTGCGTATATTCCTTAGTATATTTTTCTTCTGAGGTCTCTTGAATTACTATGCGCTTAACAAAATGTGAAAGTAAGTTTTATATTATTAGTATAAATTTATTTTTAAATGAACTTAAATAATCAAATTTAATGCCGCATTGTCCTAAATATTATTAAGCAACCAATCAAAATCCACTGACAGAATACAATCTCAATCTCTCTCAATGTCACAACACTCGCCGCTGTACGCGGTTGCGTAACACAACAAGCAATAAACACCACGTGCATTTGACAAACCTCACGGCACATACACGCCCCAACCCTGAGGGTCGAACTTTTCCCGTTGTCGGCTCCAAATTGGCGTGTCGCGGTCGTGGCGGCTTCAACATGTTGCGAACAAAAGTAATTCGCTTACAACCCAGTTAGTGGTAAACAGACAACTCGTTTTACGGTTTCTGACCTATGCGTAAGATTTTGTAATTGTTATCTTAACTGAATTCAGCAATTTATTTATTTATTATAAAAAACGTCTTGTAAGCCAATAGGTGATCCAAATCGATTACAAGATAAAGACTTCAACATAATCATTATTAAGTAAATAGCAAGTCAGTTAAAAAATATAATAAATTTATAAAACTAAATTAGTCCATGTCACATTATCGAGGACATATGCAGCTATTGTCAAACAACGTACGCCATCAGCGAACAGATCAATGATTCTGAGCGAGCATGTCCCCAATAATAATATATTTAATTCTTTTATCGGTCCTTAGCTCTACATTCTATTGTATTAAACTTGAGCTAAGTATTAGAAATAGTTGCTAGATGATCGTCAAGGAAATGGGGATCGAAATCGGATTAGTTTTGTAAGTTGCCTATTTTATACGTAATTACGAGAACAGCACTTTTCGCTCGCTACTTGAATATTTCTTATTAAAGAAACTAGAGATGTGTTTTAGTGGTGATACCATAAATTTAATATTTTCTAAAGTTTACGCGTTTCCTACTCATAATAAAACTGCTATTTTAATGGCTTAAAACGCGGTTTATTTAACTTATTATATGTTTTGTTTGAAGTTTCAGTTACTTTACGGCAACCGTTCTCAAGATTAACAGAAGATGTTATGACGCGTTTTAAAGCCATTAAAAAGTACTTCTATTGCCGTAATATTATTTAAAAATATATATTTCAGTTATTTTTGCCTTTCGCCATGTTAAAACAATCCCACACTGTACCAGGGCAACATACGCAACAGGCAGTTACCAGAGACGAGCAAATAACGATCCCGACGCGAACTTTCGCTGGTGTTTGCTTTGCAGTCGACTGGAGGGATTTGACGAGGCCCATAAAATGCGGATAAAGAACTTTATATGTTACTTGTTTAGCCGTGAAACAATCGAAAAATAACTTCCAAATATTGCACTATTCAACATGCCGCAAACACAGTAATTTATTAATAAATAAATTCTCGCAATATCTCATACTTGACCTGACTCCTAGATACTGATATACGCTAATAGAAGACCTCAGACAGGAAAGGAAGTACAAATATAAAACTTATATACATATTTTACATATACCAACGACTGATGACCAGATGTTGTTGTGACAACAATAGAGAAATGAAAGCTTATGCCAAGAACATAACAAGTGGAGATCCATAGTATCTGCCTACTGCAATGGGACATAGGACAGACATTTTTCGATTTTATTACATCACGAGAAACTCTTGTGATGCTGAGAAAAATTTTGACGATGCTCCCTGACAAAAATATAAATCCAGACCTATCCCATAGTATCATGTTTTCGAGAGACCAAGTAATCTATGTGTTACTCCAGACTATCAATAATTTCTATGCAAAATTTGATCCAAAACTGTTCAGCCGTTCCGTCGTAAAAAAATTACAAACAAACATCCATGCTCAAAAACATACAGGTTTACTATTTTAGTAAGTATATGATTTCAGCATTATCATCATCAACATCATCATATCAGCCATTAGAAGTCTACTGATGGACAAAGGCCTTTACATGAAGTAGGTCTCTTACAAAGCTCGTGCAGAGTGAGGTACCAACACTCTAACTTCTTTCTAACGCCAAATAGCAATGTCCGTATTTCCGGTTTCAAGGGTGAGAGAGGCAGTGAAATGACAAGGTAAATGAGACATAGTATCTTCAGTTTACACTTACAATATTAGCAATTGGACACAGTATTAGCAATTGGAGAGCGTAGCTTTCGCGACGGGACTGTTTCGAATGGACATACCGCCGTCGGTTCAGATACCACAGTCGCATTTTACGACACCTGATACAGGGGGAGACACTGTTCTACTCTACCGGTACCAATGGGCGTCCCAGTATAATCTCCCTTAAACTGAGTTAGACGTAGGTTTCCTACAACGGGTCTGCAGCCCAGTGCGCCCCCAATCTTGTCAAACTCGGCGACCGCGATCGGCACGCAGCGGTTTTATCGCCCGTGACCAAGAGATTGCTTCAAAAAAGCGCACTTTAATTTTGGAGCGGTAATGGAGGCGCTCGGCGCGCGCGTGCGTGTCGCCCGTCTATTTATTTTATTACCTATAAAAAGTTTCGGCGCTCAGAACGACCAGTGTGATCCCGTCTTAAGCACTCATTTGAAGACGCCCACTGATTTTAATGAGAACAATAATGTCGAATCTAGGACTAATCTTACAAGCTTTGTCTAATAAATAAATTCATACGGCATCTCAAAGTTTGTACTGACTCCGTGAAAATAGCTCGAAGCACTTGTGTTTTGGATATCAGACAAAAGTGGAATTGCAAATATAATACATAAATCATCATTATCATCGTATCAGCTATTGGAAGTCTACAGCTGGACATAGGCCTCTCCAAAAAAAAAAGGGAATTTGCCCATAATTGCAGCGCTGGGCAAGCTTGTTGGCTCGATGTATACTACCCAATTTAATACTATTTCAATGGATTTAGCTTAATTGTCCCCAAAATACAGTACAACTAAAAATAACCATAAACGTTTCTCAATACTTCACTTTCATAAAGGTATTATGAGATCTTATGGTCTAAAACTTACAATGCAACTTGAATTGTCCATAATTTTCCAACTCTGCTCTAAGCGCGTAAAAGAGAAACAATTCCAATTAGGCGAGGCCGCAGCGAGCCCCGCGCAGCCCTCCAGAAGGATATTGATGGCCACCAATCGATAGGGAAGTTTTTTCCGCAGACAAATTGTCTCGAGAGAAGAAATTAATTTGACAAGTCCGCGGAGACGGCGCCCGTATTAATTTATTTGACGGGTAAAAATGTGCGGCCACTGAAGGGGCTGCGAGGCCCGAGGAAGGGGGGGGGGGTAGTGGACGCACTTCTTTTCTAATAACCTGGGGGCGGTGTTGTTGTGCTCGAGAAAAAATACTTCGCAAGTTTTCTTTGGAAAGAATTATTGGAGTGTATTTACACTATCAGTATTTATGCGTACTTATAAAAGATACTTTCATTTCGATGTGAGGTACGAAACAAAATGATATGACAAATAAGAGGTCTGTGTTCCAGTCTAGTCTCTCAGTTCAGAGTATTTAGTATGAATGTTTAAATACTCAAGTACTTTCCTAACACATATTATATGTTTCATAATACTTTTTCTCAATAAAGATATTTTCCAACAAATTAATTCCTGAACTAGACCTCAGAGTTCAACGCTTCCGAACGAATCTCGAAACAACCCCAAAACATGTAGAGATTCGAAACTATATGACCACATTAAAAGTGGACTACTTTTATTACATATTTATTTCTTTCCTCGAAACCTAATGCTTGTATTGAACCCGATGAAACAGCAGTAAAACCTTATTATGGTCGATATCTCCCTCATCGGGAAACAAGTAAATCCACACTGTATTTCCTTAATACACGTCCAGAGCAAACAGCGGACCCCATATTCAGTTATCAACGGCATAATGACATCAGGAAAAGTCGACTCGTATCGAGAATATATCGATGCCGAGGGATCGAGTGGGGGGCGCGATTTATGACGTAGCGATGATACAATCGAATCAAATAAAGCTGCGATGAATCAATGTCCGATTCCGAGGTGAGAGATGTATGTGCTTATTTTCTGGCGCGTGTTGCTTTCATTGTTTTGCAATGGTAGGAAGAGTTTATATTGGTACTGCGTATGATTTATTTCAATTGTCCGAAATACTTACAGTTGTTTAAAAGTCACACTTAACTGTGACTTTTAAGTAACCGTAAGTATTTCGGGCATATATATATATATATAAATATATATATATATATATTTGTTTTTATTCAGTTACCCAATGGAAATATTCTGTAAGAACAGCCAATGGGAGACTCTATCCGTGCATAGATTCACTCACTCCCATGGAAGAAGAAGAGGAACTGTCTTTACAAATCTCATTTCAGAGAGCTCCTGTGCCACCCATTATGAGATAATCGAATCCAAACAAAATCTCTTATCTCAACACAATATACAAATAATGGTATAAATTATATGATTCAACCAATAAATACCTTCAAATGAGTAAGTACCTTAACCCACAAAACGTACCTTAACAGAGATTTCTCCAAAGCCCGTAATTATGGTGTCCGATCAACACCCATATAGAGACTT
Organism: Heortia vitessoides; assembly: GCA_020976665.1. Classification (NCBI taxonomy): domain Eukaryota; kingdom Metazoa; phylum Arthropoda; class Insecta; order Lepidoptera; family Crambidae; genus Heortia; species Heortia vitessoides. The sequence goes on along the minus strand of JACJUM010002819.1, from coordinate 19,763,891 downwards.
ATCCCGAACGGAGCTACGACCATGTCATCAAATCAAACCTCAAAACAATAGCCGACGACAGACACCAAACCTTTCTGAACCGTTCGAAAAAACGATAAGAATACAGATTTCAATTAACAATGATCCGATAAGTCAGGTAATGAGAGGTTGCCGCGATTTATAGCCGCGCAACCGACAATTAAATGTCCCGGTCGGAGGACGCGCGCGACCTCGCCGAATGTTACAGCTGCAAGAGGGGCGGGAGGGGGGGAGCCACGAAACTGGAGAGGTTCCACCACGACCAGCCACTCTGATCCACACAACATCTCATACATACCTAACTCTGAAAGTTGCTTATAGAACTTCGCTACGGACATCAGACAGAGAAATCGCCTTTTACACGTATTTCACACCCAGACACTGAACAAATGGTAATAATGGTGCAAATTATAGTGTTATCATCTTGAGTCGTCGATCTTATCTCCACCTAACAAATATTAAAATACCTGATTTGTCCTTACAAATATGAATATATTGTATATTTGTGTGTGTTTGTATATAAGCGGTTGTGTATATTTACTTATTGTGTATAAAAAAGTGGGTCTGAATATTTCATACGACTTTATCGCTTAATTAGTAACCATTTTCGAAGAAATGTGCATGTCATGTAAGTTGAAGCCTAGAAAGTACTATTTTTAATATGGTAAAATTCAAGATCTGGCTTACTTATTAACTATTTACCATTTGTCGTATGTAGCGACTTCCAAGTAACAGCTTGAACTAAGTCAACCAAATTTACTTGAAGAAAATTTACCACTCACAAGTTCTAAAATTTAAATAAATAATTAGCTTCATTGAAGTAATATTTAGATTACGAAAAAAAATATTAATTTTCTTATCGGGATTATCCAAACCTCTTCCTACATCAGCCTTACAACAAAACCTGAGCAAAGACAAAAAGTGGGCCCTCACAAGACGCAAATGCATTGTTCCTGGTGGTTGGGCGCGGGTCAGCCAACATAATGCCGGCTCATAGACGCCCCTCGGCGGACTGCGACACGGGCATCGCTGAGCCGAGTGCTGGCTCGTACTATTCTAAACAAGACCTTTAAAATTACATAGGATCTTTATCATCACCAGTACACACATATCATCATATATCAGTACTGTTCGTCTAATGAGTGACTGTGTTACGAATAAGTTTTTATTATTTGGAGTTTATTTCAACATCTTCATTTTGGTTACTATTTTTCAATTCAGATTTATGAGATGACATTTACCAGTGGTAGACCTATTCTATTTTTCCGCCAAATAGCAGTGTTAGCATTGCTGTGTTCCGGTTTGAAGGATAAGAAAGGCATAGAAATTACTGATTCAATGTGACATTGTATCTTCAGTTCACAAGGTTGGCTACTCGCTAGTGACATCTTTTTAATGACACTAGCATCTTCATAGCATCGTATCGGGCCCGATGGCGCAGATGGTAGTGATCCTGTCTTGTGCACCAGGGGTCGTGGGTTCGATTCCCACCCAGAGCAAATATTAATATGATGATATTTGTGTTTGCTCTGTGTGTGGGTGTAAAATATATGTATTTAAGTGGTATATTTGTGATTCCTCTGTTTTCTGGCATTCGTAACACAAGTGCTTTAAGCGACTTACCACGGAGTCAGGTCAATGTATGAGATGTTGTGGGAATTTATTATTATTATTATAGCATCGTATCATAATATAAAACAAAACCCTCGCGCCGCACAAACACGTGCTTGGCTAACACAATCGTGTAAGTAGTAATTTATCGCCTTTTTTTGTATTTAAAAAACGGGCTATTTTATATTTTGGACAATTTGTGGTTACAAATGCTTGTAACCACTTTGAAGTCGTGCCCATTTGCGATTATACTAACATTTAATTTTTCCAGTCATACATACTTGTATCCATTCATTACGATAGATTGTTCATAAAACTTTTAATCCATTTTTGAGGGTTTCTTAAATTTGATCAGAGCAAGAAGGACGTCGGAGATCTACCTATTCAAAATCCTAAACACTTTGGAAACAGTTCTATTAAATGTCAAGCTCTACATTTTTAACATTCAAATTTTACTTATGGTTTTACTATTAAAAACACCAACAACCAAACACACCAGCAGTTTTACCTTAACATAGTACAATTCAATCTTATCACGCCTTAAACCTCCATTCAAAAATTCAATGCTCACCATGAATATTCTTATCCTGTACCATAATGAGGAGGTGGAAATCTCCCGTCAAATCTTCAATCGGTTCCCAACCACTATTGTGACTCGTGTACGACAGTATCAAGAATCATCTTTAACACAACATGTTGCTATGACAAAGCACTTTTGTACTACAACTTATCATTGACACATTCCAACACGCGCACATTTAGATCTTTATTACTAACGTATTACGAGATACATTCCCTTGCTCACCGCGAACTTGGTGATGTGGTTGAACACAATTCGCTTACATGCTTATTGTAGCTTTAAAGTAGTTAATCTGATCGTATCCCAATACACATTGTGATCAATATTCAATGCTTCTATCGAATTCAGTTACATTTTAATCTTATTATGTCTGGTATAAATGAATTGTACGTCAATAGCCTTTCACGTGCGACGCTCATGAGGGAGACCATTCATGTTTCGATGCGATTCGTAATTTGAATGAAGCACAAGACTCATTCATGTAGCATCCACTGATCGGTGATTAGGCCCATAACATACTCTGTTAGATATGACGTGTTGATTTTGAATGTCTTAAATTATATCTTATACAAACCAGCAAAATCATATAAATTTAACGATCGTGTTGATTAGAAAATCGATCGTGTACTAAAAGTATAATGACCATAATTTATAGAGTCGATTGAAATTTGCGTAATTAACATTAGAAAGCATTTAATTGAATTATCTCTACAACCATCACACCTATTTGTCACTCAATTCATGAGGTATAAACAGCATGGCACCAGAGCTTAGTAAACTCGCATGGAGTCGTCATAAATCAAATAGGACGTCCAAGTAATATGATTGTGGAAACAATACGCAGTAAAATTTATTGCCGGTAATAATCCGGAATAAGATATTACTGTATTCCCAAGTGGCGAGATCCCGTGCACTGTCACAGGAGGCTCGCTCTAACACTGGATATCTTGGGAACGACACGGCCTCCGTGCGAGCGTATGGATACACAGCAAATAAATTATTTATATCAACACACGATTTTATAGGCATCAAACCTTTTACGTCGACTTCCTGATATTATTGTCAGATGTCTATTTCCCTATTTTCTCTATGAAATTGGATTCGTATGGAACACGAGGATTTTATGTTAAACACAGCATAACTCCTCTTTTGAGTTCGCCTCCACTAGTTTAGTCAAATTGGACGATTTACACCAGTAACTTACAACATTTCAAATATCTATGCTCTTGGAGATACTTAACATACACTGAAACGACTATAAACTAAAATGACATCAAAATCTGTAGCAAAAAGATTTTATTTAAAAATACCTTATCATTTATTAAGCAACGTACATGAAAATGCGAAATGTTCGCAAAACTTTACTATGACCCTGATGACGATATGGGGTCATAATACCTATCAAACAATGATAGGTGATGAATAGCAGTGTTCGCAGTTTGTTCTGTAAAGAGCGCTCTCTTAGGCAGTCAATTTGTAAATAATGTAGCATCCTATTATATCTCACAAAGTCGGTGACTCGCATTACATTTGCTGTAAGATATTTATAAAAAATATTTCATCTCTCACTAGCAAAATTTTACATTCAATAAGATCAAAGAGACTACAATCAATAAAGCCTACGGACAAATCACGTTTCCTCCATTCAATTATGAAGTGTGTCGGTGTGTCATTCAACAGTAGCTTGTGCAATGTTTGCTTTAATGTATTTCTCATGCGTTTTCTATAACAAAAATTGCTGTATGCACTTTTTCTCCACATTAGTGTTAACTACCTACATCAAATTTTCCGTACGTGCGATATCGTTAAACAAAAAGTATAAGGAAGGCTACAAAGTATTAAATATAAACCAAATCAAAATATTCTCTATTCAAGTAGGCCCATTTCAAGCTCTTTCGAATCGTCAAAAATCTATATACATAAAAGATAGTCGTGTTTGTTACACTATTTATAACTAAAGAACGGCAATACCGATTTACCTGTAAATTAGTGGGGAGGTATCTTAGAACCAGGAGTCGGATATAGAATACCTTTTAATATGTTCGATCGTGTCCGTGTCACGTGACATAAAACGTCAAAGAGAATTCACGTCACTATAAGGTGTGGCATAAACTTATTATAAATCATTCTCACGGGAACGCGATTTACGCGGGCGAAACCGGGGGGCGCCGCTCATAATACTTATGATTCTGATGACCCGACGGTATCATAAGAGTCGTATGGTATTTGTTTCACGTATTAATATAGGTATAGATGAAATTATGAACATAAAAAAACAGAAACACCCAAACGTTATTAAACAACCAGCTAAGCTATAGCTAATAGCTATATATTAACATATATAGCTATTTAATTTCAATTTGGATTGATAAAATATGAATTGAAGAGTGTGGTACGTTAAACCTGTCATTGGCATCCATCCCGACGGCACGAGCGGGATGTTCCTTATTAATAATCCGCCCTGCCGGCACACCCCCCACATGCAAATGCAGGCTTTGTCTTCTTTTGTCTCGGCGCACGTAGGCGCGCGCGCATCCTGCGAGTGGGCCCAGATTGTCAATGGATGTTGTGACACGCAGGTAACGCAATGAATGGCTGTCCCGAGTTTCGGATGAATAGCATAATTATTGTTTTGGCAGCTCATTTGTTGCTCGTCGAAGATTGTGTCGGCGACACTGCCTCGTATAGCAGATCGCTATACGTCTCACTTAATATTCGTCATGATAATAAGATTAATTTCATGCATAAATATCAATTCTCACTTCACAATCTTTATCCACTATCAATTTGTCAACGAAATATTTAAATTCATAAGTAATTTTATTTTTGCAGAAAAAATAATTAAAGTATCTCTATTTTTATCTATTTGGCTGTAAGGTAATGGCAGAGTAGAATAGTACCAGGTGTCGTAGGAGGTGACAGAGGTACTAGAACCGATAGATGGCGGTATATCTATCCGAAATAATGCAGCTCAAATGCACAGAGCAATGCGTCGCAAAAGTTGCGCTCTGCGATTGCCAACACGCTTGCCCAACGCCGTTTACGGAGAGGCCTGTGTCCAGCAGTGGACTCTCAATGTCAAGTAAGATGATAATATGATGATCTATTTACAATACAAGGTAACGGTTTTTACTATACATGAAGGTATTTATTCGTAATAGAAAAATTCAAAAACTCTTTATAAAGTTTAGTCTGTTCAGTGTCGAAGAAGCATCTGTAGCATTGGAATCCAAAGATGGCAGTACATCCACCCAAGACAGCGTAGCTCAAATGCGACACAGCTGGGATAGGCAGCATTCCTGACGCGAAGCAACGCTCTGCGAGAACCCCCACGCCTGCCAACCGCCGTCATGTGATCCTAGATGGTAGGATGTAACTGATCTTTTATCGAGTTATCTTCTTAGTTTTTTTTCATTTTATTCTATGAAGTCAGCAAGCAAACATACGGTCCGCTTAATAATAAACGTGACCCCAGCCTAAAGACACTTGTATCATTACATCAACAACACAATAGTGTGTCGTCAACCTTGCGAACTGAAGAATATAATGTTACATTACCCAATAATTTCTCTGCGTCTGCAACCGAAACAGAGCAATGCAAACACCGCTATTTGGCGGTAGAAATAACCTCTAGTACGAGCAAAACGATTATGGTGATTTTTTACTTTTTCTATTTTTAATAGACAAAATTCTGGTAATTGTTTTAATTAAAAGATACACATTGCTATCAATTATAAAATCAAATAAATCGATTACGTCTAGACTTACAATCGCACTTGATATTGCATAGTTCATATGTATTTTTTTATTGACAATTCCTTTAGTCGAAATATAGAACTTTATACTTACTTCACCACCAATTCAGCGAGAACTGTGACACAAGTGAACTTGCTAACAAGCAACCGTTCTATTGTCAACTGAAATGCGGCACATTTGCTATAATTACCCCTGCGGCCCCACAATCCGCCGTATTAACCGTCTCAGCTTTTAACACTGGGCTCACAGGATACCCCCAGGCTGTACCGTCAACCCTTACTAAGTTCCATACTTTGTCGAATCCAATGCTCGGCAACTAACTAACAAGTTTGCAAACAACGCTTCACATGGGGCAATGGTTGTTATTCATGTCGATGTAGTTGCCGTACGATGTATAAATAGGCGTAGAGGGGTGTCAAACCTATGATTAGAGCATTATTAGAGGGCTGTGGTGTAAAAACGTTGCAGTTTATTCAACCTAAATGTTTTATCGGTGTTATAGTTTTGTTGGTGTTTCATGTGTTGTGGTATAAATAAGAGTTTTCATTGGTCTTTAAAATATTTTATCACCTACGCGTTTTCTGTCCTTGCTTTACCGATACATTCGCTGTATGAATGTCATTTCGATTAATCAAATTTAACGAAGCTGCTCATTAAAATTGATAAGTATCTGTCCTACTGGTTTCAGCTCTTTGTGCTATCATTAAACACGCCCATCAGCGGTACCATGAAATTAAGGTGGGTTTTATTTATTACTTTCATCAGTGTTTACTTTGCCCCCCTTTATCTTTGGTCACGAACAATCAAATTATCGATCCACATGACGTACGCTCCTCGAAATTCTTAAAGTAGTAAAAGATTGGTTCTCGCTCGTCGATCCTATCGCTTCCAATCTGAATAATGCCAAACTGATGCCATTTAAAAAGTGAAAAATTGTATGCAATTCTGAGAAACAAGCAGATTACGGGACGCGTTCGCGAGAAACTCTATTGTTGAGCCAATAAAACCATCTCTGATTGATGAAGTCAATTTTTTGTCAAAACTCGTGCGTCCATTTAATTTGGGTGGAGAAAAAAGTGGGTCCTAAGCGTGCAACAATGGATGATTTTTTCACCAGAACGCGGGCTCGTTCTATGCGATCATCGATTACTTTTTTATCGTAGAAAATATCAATAATCTGTTTACGCCCACTGTTAATATCGACGTTAGTAAAATTGAAACTTGACACGTGTTACGGGGCGAAAATAATTTTGTGGGTGCGTGACGATGCGCTTTTGTTACTTTTGTTTGTTTCTTTTGGCCGACGCCTCGAGCGGCGACCAAGAGGCATTTAGTGCGTGACTAGCGCTTTTTTATTGCCTTTGTATTAAAAAAGTGGCCATATCCAACCAGCGCTCGCGGCCGCACCTGACTATCTCCGCGCTGATCCGTCCCAAATTGACGTTTTCTCCCAATAATTGCATCCAATTTGGCAGAATGAAGGTCGGCCGTCTGCGCGTCTGTTATTAGTGTCACATCTGTTAATGGAGTTGTCGGAGTCGCGGCAATCATTTTCAACGTTTTACTATCGACGTGTACGGTTTTATCGTACCCACGGTATTTGAGAATTTAACTCGTTCCCCGGCATTTTTATTACGCTATCATCTTAAATTAGTTCTACAAATATTTACCGAAAATAAAATAAAACTAACGTTTAGAATGGTGGCGTGAAAGCGTATTGCTATTAGATAGATGGCAACGATGTTCGGTTATTGGAAACTGATTGAATCGATGTTATTCCGAAGCAGTAGACCCCTCATTACGAGAGCAGCGGGTTCACACGGCGAGCGCATGCCCCCAAAACATTCAATAACATAACTTATGCCTCGAAAACGAGCCTTCAAATTACACAAAACTGACAGCTTTAATATTTGCCCTTAGCCGTGGATCGTGGACGGGCCGAACACCTCATGCTGAGCTTTTAATTTGTTCCATACATCCTTTCACGTGGTTTTTTCTGTGTTTTGTTTGAGGCCAGCAGTGATCGATCGTTTGCCCGGTTTTTTACCTTGTTTAATTTTGGAAGGAGCCCTCAGTTTCGCTAAGTCATTAGCGTCGCGGGCCCGGGACGCCGTTTCTCTCATTCAATTGTATTGTTCCTATTTGACAGCGCTTGTTGTGTTTCGTTTAGTAGACGAAAGGTTGAATAACGAAAATGTACACCTAAATGGAAAGTTCCACGTGACTCTCATATTGAACGGTCCAAGATATCGGATGATGCATGACGTCGACTGTGTCCAAACGTTAACATAACCCTGATGATCTTGACGTGAAAATTGGATATAAATCACGTTTTAATATCTTAACCTTTGCTCGGGTCTCGTTTGTGTCGAAATTTCGAGCGTTTATCGGGAATAATTCATGGGCTTTCTCGTTACCGGCGGTGGTTAGGGAGAGTTGTGAGGAAATGTCAATGGTCGGGTTAAGGTGGTGATGGATGCGGGCCGGCCGCAGCCGGGCGCGCGCATGGGGTGGCCGCGGGCTGTGGCCCGCACTGATTTAAGGCCTCGAATTTGTTTCCACTTAAGAGAACAACCGCAACTGTCGCTCGTATACAAAATGCGCTTGTAATCGCTTATTTCGAAAAAATAATTGCGAAAATGGTTCTGCCGTGAACTCGGCAATAAAAAATGCGATCTTCATCCTGGCTCTGAACGATTATTTATGGGTGCTTGCGTTCTATTTGCATTAAACAAGAGTGAAAAAGTTTACCAAGACGCGAACAAAGTAACACACTTCTTGGGTGATTGTATAAGTACTATTCGATTTATACCTACCGTTTAATTAAACCTGATTACCTGCCGCTTAATTAAAGCCGATAAGTGGACCAGTGTAAACTAGTCAAGCCGTTGGGTACCGGTAGAGTAGAATAGTATCTACCCCTGTCCGTACACCCGTTACAGTGTAGCTAAAATGCAACAAGGCATGGATGGGCAGCAGCATTTCCGTTGCGAAACTCCGCTCTGCGATCGCCACCACGCTTACCCAGGGTCACAGTTATACACAGGGCCTAATTTCCTATTCTTGGGGAGGCGTATGTTTAGCAATGGATGTTTAATGGTTGCTATAATGATGATGATGATGATGATGAACTAGTCACGAATGCTTTAGTAGTGTAATAAAAATTGTACTTGAAGTATTGTTTTCAAAATTCAGATTATATTCCATCGTACATTATTATCAAACGAGCCACAAAATTGTCAGTATTATTTTTTAACGGTGGTGTTGCCGTATCGATCAGAGTGATTCTTAACTTAATCGCAGAATACTAAACACACGAACCCAAAATTCGCTTCCTTGAAACAATGTTAAAGCCATGGCATTGGACTTACAAAACGTATACGATGACTGCACATTCCCTGTTAATTTAGAGTTAAAGTTGCCATGAATACTAGTCCTTTTTAAAAGACTGTACTGTTACTTTGTCCATGATTGCCGCCCTGGGCCAGCGTGTTGTGCCCTAGGCAAGCGTGACAGGGGTGCTGCTGCCCAACCCTACCCTATGCATTTTAGCTATACTGTCTCGGATGGATACGACTGCTATCTCTCAGTTCTGGTACATTAGTCGCCTCTTACGACACCTGGTACATGTCAAAATTTCTTCTTTCTTGGGGGGCTTATGCCCAGGACTTCTAATGGCTGGTCTGACGACGATAATGACTGTTACTTTAGCAGAAAGATAATTCCACAGTACTCAGATCCGAAACGATCGCGAAAGAATACATAAACACTTTCTTTATACATCTGTGCTTATCCATACAGTATTGAGATGAATATTTACTTGAGGTAGACCTCATTCACAGGTCTTCTGCATTCTTACCTCAATTTTACCTATTTCTACCGCCAAACAGTAGCGTTCAGATTGTTGTGTTCCGGTTTGAAGGGTGAGAGAGGCGGTGAATTTACTAGGTATTGTGGCATAAAATCCTCAAGTCACAAATTTGGCAACGCGTTAGTGATATCCTTGTGATATTACGAGCGTTCATAGGCTGCAGTGACAAACAAACGTGTAAATATTTAAAAAGTGGAGAAAATTCTTGAGATACAGGGTGAAAATGATGTTTGTAATATAAAAATACTTTACTTTATTAGAAAAAACTTTCTTGCTTATTCTAACCTCAATTTCATATTTAGATAATGACACCTTAAATATTAGATTTAATATTTTGTTTCTTGTCACTATATGTGCGTGCAAACTTTGATCTCCTATAATTCTGTAATATTACCCACTTGAGGGTAAAATTTTTATTGATTTTGAATGTCATATTTATTTATATGATTTCAAGAGCGTAAAAATTTGTTTCTCTGTCTTTATGAAGTGTACCTCATGTAGACATAACGTATTACTTTCTTTATCAAATATTCCATCCGTATGACATATCGCCAAATAAGTCATTTCACCTCAACCTAAATCCAACAGAGATTTATATATTGCGGGGCCATCAGTCACGATCATTTTGAAAGCGTCCTCAAAAGTCGGAGGTATTAATATTCCCCCGAATATGCCAATTACCGCGGATCGATCTAGAGGCGATACGATCGATGCAAAGGTACCGCTAACTTGTATTCAATTACCGAGAGTGCCGTGACGCAATTAAAGGGTTATTGAAAAAAAAGCAAAACTCGATATATGATATCGAGTCTTGCGTTTTTTTCAAAGTTTTTTGGTAAATTAAAAAAGTTTTTTTAATTTTATGACCAGCTCGTGTTGTCATTTTTTTAGTACGCCCGTTTAATGTGACTTTTGACAGCGGAACGTGGTGTCTAACTATTGGCTTTATCAGGCAACTCTAAATGGGCCAACGAGGAATGAAGAAGGTAATGCTCGGAGTCCCTTTGGTATATATATTATTTACCGATATATTCAGAAATGAGGAGATCTTTAAAAGACGAAAGTTACCGGTGGATTATCAAGTTGAAGTGGCAGTAGACAGGGCAGTTAGCAAATAGAACCGATGGACGATGAAGTTCTAAGGTTCTGAAATGGCGACTACGTACCGGCAAGCGCAGCGGCGGATATCTATAGGACAAGCAATTTTAGATGAAGATTTATTAATATTATAAAGTGTTGTTATCCAGTGGTGCACACGGTCGTGATTCTATCTTGTGCGCCAAAGGTCGTGGATTCGATCCACAACTAGAACAAATATTCAATAGATGATATTTGTATTTGTTCTGTGTCTGGATATTGTATATTTGTATTTAATTATTATATTCGTGAATCCTCTTTCGTCTGATACTCGGAGTCATGTCAATGTATGAAACGTGTGAATTTATAATTATTACTCTCATTGGATCAACGTATTTCTGCGTCACGCTATACATAATTACATACTGTATTTCATGGGGCCAGAGACGCGAGGCTATAATTTTATTATTTATTTAATCAAAATCACAGCTCTTAAAAATACTTTAGAAACTTAATTTCGAAACTTACAGCTAATAACACATTTTAAATATAATTATAAATTTAAAATCAGTTAGGTTTTTCTAATGGATGTGATAACTCAAATGTATATCCCGTGTCTTTACTTAAGTATATCATAAAATCAAAAAATATGAACCCAATAAACCATAAGGACCTAATCAACGAGATGGGCTATGCGGCTCAATAACATAAGCTATAATCCCTCAAGGCCTAGGCCATAATACCGTGGGTCGAGGGCCTCTATGCGACGGCCTTATAAATATCCTGGAACACGTAAAGAGGAGCAGGATACTGTCGGCAGTCCATCATCGCCACGCGAACGACGCTGACAGAAATAGTTCCGAGGGATGGCCGACGTCAATGAACATCGACATCGATAAATATTAACTAGCGCAACAAGTAACACAAGCATCATACCAGCTATTGGAAGTCCACTGCTGGACATAAGTCTTTCTAAGAAAGGTTTTTTGCCCATAATTGCCGAGCTGAGCAAGCGTGTTGACAATTACAGAGTGCAGCTATTGCGACGGCTGCTGTCCATCCCCGCCCAGTGCAATTGAACTGCGCTGTTTCGGACGGATATACCGCCTTCTGGTATCTTTACGCCTCTCACGACACGACTCTTATAAACCGTGGTGCAATTGGAGGTACTATTATATTCTGCCGATACCTCACGGCACTCTTTACACATTTACGTAATTCCATAAATATTATCTATTGGTTTTTCATTAGCTGTAATAGGATAAATCTTACAAATCTTTTAGAACTGTTGTTTTTGGAATTGTCTTAGGTAGACCTACGTCTAACAGTGTTCGGCTAACAGCTGATCGATTGTTTGTGTAGCCTTAATGAGCAAAACGTAAAATATCTCTTAAACTTTCATTGTTTATTTCGGAACTGCGTAGATGATTGGACATATAGTATTTTGATTTGTATATGCTATTTAATCCCCTATTAATATACAGTTGCCTCCAGGCAAATACTCTATGCATATCCTAAAGTCCGTACAGGAAATCACTTACAGTTTACGATTGCACGCGATATTGCTGATAGAAATAGTGTTGAAAGATGTCACACGCAATCAGTGATGTAGGTTCTTCGATATCGATGTGTAAATTTTATATTTTACTTGACGTAGATTCTTAAAATACTTGATGTCTATATTTTACCGTACTAAAACCCTTTATGTCATTTATAAGTACTGCTTAATTGATGCTAAATTTAACCTAAGTACAATTTGAACCAAAGATCATAGTAAAATGAATCTCAATATTGCGAACACAATAATCCCCACCTTACTCTTAATTAATTTCGAGCACCTCAATTCTATTTTTACCCGTTCGCGCTCACGCGATCGTCGATTTATCGAGTGTCGACATAACAGCGCAGCACTAGGGGGCCTCACGCGTTGTGATTCGTCGTTGTAGCTCGTATTTTAAAATCTCTGATTTATGGTCCAACAGTAGCATTAAATTTGTAATCATATGTTGATTTACAGCCACGATAAGGGTGCGCCCGCTGCCTTCTCAGAACGGTGAGCAACTTGCGAGATGCAGTACGTTTTGTGAAATTGCTTTTGCAAGATGTGGGCCGGTGTGCGCGGCGACGATGCCGGCACAATGGTGGGAGGTGCAGGGTTATTGTTTCATCGTAAATGACGTGTGTTGAGTTGAGCTGATTTACAACGTTTGCTGTAAACGCTCTTGTGAACATGCACGGTGATGGAATCATATCGATTGATATAGATGCCCAGTGAAACATTTGATCTGGTGAAGACATGACACCTCCACGGTGTAAAGAAGTATGATCCAGGAATATTTGCTTGGGTTTTGATAGACATAATATTTGTTATGGCCACAAAACAATAGATAAAATGTAAAGTTAGATATGCCGTGAGGTACCGGCGGAGTAGAATAGTACCTAACTCTGTGCCAGGTGTCGTTAGAGGCGACTAAGGTACCAGAACTGCATAGGGTGGGGATGTGCAGCAGCATCCCCTTTGCGAAAGCTGCGCTCTACGATCGTCATCACGCCCAGCGCGGCAATTCTAAGCGAAATTCCCCCTTTCTTGGGGAGGCCTATGTCCAGCAGTGGACTTCCAATGGCTGTAATGATGATGATGAAAACTTAAATCAATAGCGTTTTAAAGCCGTTAAAAAAGTATTAATCAACTGAACATTTTTAGATATATTCAGTAATAATCAATCAATGAAGGAGGAGAGTCTTGCATCAAGCATTCCTAGCTGATATTATTTATTAATTTGACGGGAGCGCACCACTCCTCGATAATCACGCCGTCCCCAAATTTAAGCTCCACGAGCGAACGTGACGTGGCATTAAAAAATGGAATCGCAATCACGCGATGACCGCCAGAGTAATTTCCGAATGTTTTTTGATTGAACAGATACATTGAGGGGCACAAAGGCCGTAACGAGCCAACAAAAGAATTAACTTTAAAATTTCACCATTACGATGGTGGAGATTAGTCTGCATCAATCATTTGTCGCGCGCAAGCGGAGCATGGCGCAAATCATAGTCCTGCCGCGTCACACTGACACCCACATCCCGGTGCCCTTTGCATAGAGTCTGCATTTCATTGACAGACGGGAATATAGGTAGAAAAACGGAACAGTTAATTTTCTCTGAGAGAAACCTAAAGTTTAATCTATACTGATATTAGAAAACTAAAGAGTTTGTTTGTTTGTTTGTTTGAACGCGCTAATCACAGGAACCGCTAGCCCGATTTAAAAAAATATATCTGTGTTGGTTAGTCCATTTATCAAAAAAAACTATTGAAATCCTTGTATCCCTATAAGTCAATATCCCACACGGACAAAGTCGCGGGCGCTGCTAGTATGTATAAGTAATGGGAATCGACGTTCTCGTCATTATTTTTAATGATTGTCAGATCACAGATTGTCTAGTTCTAGTAAACATGTTAATGTCATCATTATACTATGAACAACATTACATTCTCGGGTTCATATATCTACGTACAGAAATTCAAAATAAAGTAAAGCCATATTGAGGCAATGTTGCCTTAAAAAACATTTTGGTTCAGTAATTTAGGGATTTTTAACATTAATTGGTCAAGGTCTAGGAAAATCTGTTTTACTACATCCCTTTATTATTCGATAAATATCCGTTAGATCCGTGAGTGATCTACATAGGTCATAGAAGTGCAAACTGATGAGCTTTTTTATATTTATATTTATTTAGAACCTATATTATTACAAAAATGTTAGACTAAATATACATCTGACTAAAACCGCAGGATTGCGCTGGACACAGACAGAGCAAATCGATGTTACAGATTTTCACGTCTCGCACGAAACATTGCGCTTATCTTTTATGAGTTTAATGTACCAAGTAATGAAGTAGACTTGGGTGTAACTTCACGACGTACTTACGTTGACTGTAAGGCTTTATGTGTCCTGGATCCAGCGAGATCCTGTATTCCAAGACAGTTCGTTTATTCATAAGGTGGATCCATAAATACTAGCAATTTAAATTACCTAACGGACTATATCAAATTAAAGGAAACCTTGAAAAGTGTATTAAGTACAATCAGCCAATGGAATATTTTTAATGCTTGATTTTTATTTACTTATTTATATAAAAAAATAAAAAAAGATTATGGATTATTTGAGACACGAAACAAATATCTTGAATAAGCAATTAGGTGTTCAAAGATCTGGATGTTTATTAAAGTCAAAAACAGTCAGTATATCAACAAAATCCATTTTAAAGATATCCGACAGTACATTTCGCGAGAGTCATTTCTCAACTCCGTAACCCTCTGGGGCATGCATATTGTTTGCCGCTGCGCCGGCGCAGCGCCGCGTTGTTCGAGACGCGTCGACAATGCACAGGAAGTGTCGAGTAAATCGAATTACACGCGCGGACGTACTGACTAATTTTTAATATTATGTCCCCTATTGTTTCGGCGAACCTTTTTATTTCGTGGTTTGTTACTTCAACAAAGTATAATTTATTGTACATTTCACTATAAGTTAAGGATTATCTATTTATGAACGTCTTGTTAGACCACTTATAAAAAAATATTGTGTCAGTTGTAGTTATAGTTTTATGGACATTTAAAAGGTTAAGTAATTTTTTAATTAAAGTCGTGTGCTTTCACCGTGACATCTCTTTAGTGTTAGACTAATTTGACAAAAAACAATACAAACTAATTGTTTCGCGTGATAAGCGACACCGCAGACTATAGATGCTCATAATATAAGAATGACATTACTAGCACCATCCCAACCTTGTGGCTTGAAGATATTATGTCACATTACCCAGTAATTTTACTGCCCCTCTCGCCCTTCAATGCAATGCAAACCTGCTATTTGGCGATAGAAATAGGTGAGAGTAAGGTTCCAGTGCAGATGACGTTTGCCTGAGGTCTACCTCTGTTTTTTGGATATATAAGTTGAAACTTATTTTTTAATGTTGTAAATTCACAAAACACTCGGTTTTAGTCGTCACAGCTGCTGAAACTGCAACTGCTGGCATTCTTGGCCTCCCCAAGAAAGGGGGAATTTATGCATAATTCCCGCGCTGGGCAAGCATGTTGGCAATCGCAATGCATAGCTTTCGCGATAGAGATGCTGCTGCCAATTATCGTTCTGTGCATTTAAGCTGCACTGTTTCTGGTTGATATACTGTTATCGGTCGGATCAGGTAATTTAGTCGCCTCTTACGACTCATGGAGCAGTAGGAGGTACTATTCTACTCTGCCGGAACCTCTCGGCACATAGAACATATAACATATTTATCAAATAAATGTTTTGCATGGGTGGGGATCCAACCCATTATCCTGGCGTACAATATACGATCACTTCCATCTGCACGATTGGGCTTTGGAAAATAAAAGATCTCGTGGATAGAGACCCTAAAGGAAACCATACCAGATAATTTCTATGTGTCTTCAGGCAGAAGCGGGCAAGATCCACACGGTTCCGCAAATCCAACTGTTTAGTACTAAGTGATTATAAAGAAACATGGAGTCAATCTAGATAGTCAGAGACCCAGCGCCGCGTGACAATGCAGGCTAAATATCGGCGACCAGATAACTACTTCTGAGAACGATCGCAAGCATTATCAGCGGTCGCAAAGGCGTGAAGTCATAACGTGCAATAATAATACGTTATGTATTCGCGGCCACGCGCCGGCGCGGCGACCGGCGCGGACAAAAGTGAACCCGCTTTGTGGTCGGCATCGGCCTCTCTGACATGCCGAAGGTTTGGATGCGCGGCGAGGTAACGTGGAACATCTGACATTTGATCACACGGCCAGACGTGAATGTACACTCTGGGAGGTGAGGAGTTGGATACAGTTTTGCACTTAAGTTTTTTATGTAACCTTAAATATAAATAATAAAATCATCCATTATTCTAGTTTTAGTTTAAATTTAGACCGACAAATGGCGGTGAATCTATCCGAAACAATGCAGCTAAAGAGTCCTGTACATTAGGGAGGGCAACACCGTCGTGAAGCTACGCTCTGTGATTTTCACCACACCTGCCCAGCAATCAATGGCAACATTCTCTCTTTCTTGCAGGTATATGTGTAACAGTGAATGTCGAACGGCTAATAGATGACAGTATGATCATAGTCTTGTTCCATACCTATCATTGAAGAAGTAATGCCTCAAATGCACGGGCTCAGTTTAATTACTTAAAAAAAGCTAAAATACTTTTCGAAAATACAATTTGATCCCAGTGTGAAAAATTCTAATATTGTTCTTTATATCTGAACAAGATGAAACTAGACTATGTATCATTAGCCTAGCATTCAACGAGATACTCTAATATTAGGCTCTATAAAATCAGTAAAGAAATAATATAAGAATAAATTTCATACCTCCTGGTCCAACGCAATACTTTGAACAAAGAGTTTTATAAGACCATACCTTTAGATGCTCACATAAATATTAGTGAACACATAAATATGTTATTTATTTCGATATGGCACATGTACATTTGAGGATATTACAGTATATTATAGTACACTACTACATGACCCCGTCAGTGCGTCGCAAAACATACTTACGAGTAAAACTAAAGAGTTGAACTTAAAACTAGTAGTTACGTGCAGTCCACCAGTATGACCTTTCAGTCAGGTTTCATTTTTCTTCCAAGAATTTGTTAACAGTGTGGTACAATTTTTTGATGAGATATTCCATTAATTTACATTTGAATATATTGATATTGCTTTTAATTTGAATTGGTGATAGAATTATATATTATATTTATAAAAGTTCTAGTGTCACACATGATGTTCTTTGTTTTACGCAGCGATTGATATGATGGCTTTTGTACTGTAGGGAACAAGTCTGAACATGCAAGCTGCCTGCAACGTGTATATGAAACAACAAATGTGTCGCTAGCCTTTACGGCTAGGCGTGCACAAAGCACCGCTCCGAATTCAATGTTTTCTAATTATTGTACTAGTGTTTTTGTACTATAGATTGGTGCTAAGAGCCGGCTTTGAATTAGACTCATGTCTTAGTTTCTTCAATTAAGCTTTCTTGACTGGTCAGAGTTTAGTACAGAAATATAGAGTACTAAATTATTATATCCCTAGCGCAATAGTACTTGAAGATACACAACATAGAGAACCTTTGTATGAGGGCTACTTCTGATAGAACTCATACAAAGATTGTCTTCTTTTATTTATTAGACTAGGTTACTGTCTCTGCAGCCTATAGACTTGTATTATCGCAAGGATATCACTAGCGCGGTACCAATCTTCTGATCTGAAGATATAATGTCACATTACGATGTGTTATTATATCTTCAGATCACATAACATTCATAATGCGTACATTATGCAGACTAGCGCATTTGTACTTTAGTCTTGCCTACATCTACGCCGATCAGCAGTGTTCACGTTGGTGTAATATTTGCAAGTCAGAAGATTGGCGATGCACAAGTAATATCCTAACATTGATATCAGCGTATATAGGCTAAGACGGTTCTCACTATCACGCTAACAAAGTAAAAAAGTAATATAAAGTTTCTCATTCACAAAACAAACTAAACTTTTCTATAAACCATGAGGTCATTAGCACGCCAATTATGTACCAAAAAAGCGTTTTATTCAAGCAATCATAATTAAATATCACAACTTAATTGTCATTATTGGGCGACTTCCTTCACACGATGGTTTTTTTTCCACGTATAATTACGTCCCTAATTTGTGAACGGCCAAGCGTGAACCTGCGACCGATTATGGCCTCGGTAATGTCATTGTTTGCTTGTTCCAGTTTTTGTCTGATGATTGATAATGGCTGAGGTCTATTTAACGTGATAACCGCCGGTGTTTACGCTTCGACATTGTACCATTAACTTGTCGTCGTTCGCTGTGCTTTTACTCATGCTTCTTTTAATTTAGTAAGACTTTTAATGTAGTAAGTAGAATTAATTCTAAGCTGTTTAAAAGAGTAACCAAAGTAGTAATAACATGCACAAAATAAGAATACATTTGATAAATGCAATTAATTATTTTCATAATACATTAATTATTATTAATAACTACCATAGGCCATATATGGCTAAGAATTCGGCCAGTTATTCTGCATCTATCGGGTGGTAAAATAACATGACATGTAATCACTTTTTGGAATCTGTTCCAAATCATTAAAATTAATTAATCAGATAACACAGGTAAATATTAGCAAGTTACAGTCTTATAAAAATGGGAAAGATAGTGATAGTGTAAAAAAATTCAACCTGGTTTATCAAAACATTCAGTGCATTAGAACTAACTATGTATGATTTTTTTTCTGAACAGTAGTAAGAATGACATTTTGTGTGTAACAGAACACTGGCTGAAATCAAATAAACTTATCTCCAGGTTGATAGTTCGTTATGCAAAACTAACTCAATACACGGTGGGTCATCAATTATATAAAATAAACAGATAAAATTAAAACAACGTAAAGATATTGTCAGCTACACTGTAGAATGGATAATAAAAATATCTGCATCTGTTAGAGCAATTCATTGTTGACTACAGGCTACCCAAGGTTTTTAAAAGTAATTTTGATTTTTTTGAAATACAAACAGAGAATACATTGTTCAAACTATCCCTAAAGTAGAAAACAGTTAATTGTGTGGATTGGTTTTAATATTAATATTATAGAAATGTTCTAAAATTTTATTTATTTATTTGTTTTACTTTTCGCACACATACACATCGATGTACATGGCGGACTTAATGCCAAGTGGCATTATCTACCAGTCAACCATCGGAAAAAGCAGAAAAGGGACCAAAACGGTGCAAAACAAAATAAAATAATAATAAATACGAAAGTACTAATACATGTAAATATATAAACCAAACCAGTTTATAATACAAACATTATGTGAATATACCTATAGGTGAGTGAGAAAAGTGGGGACATAATAAGAGCCAAAGACAATGTAGCAGGGTCTCTTAAATACAGATTTACTCGATGGTTGTTTGATATTAAGAAGAAGTGTATTTCCGAGTCGTATATCTGTCACAGTATAAAAATAGGACATGAAGCACGAGTTGGGACAAGGAGTAAGAAGTGAAAGAGTGTAAGAAGAGCACAGGCTACGATCATGGGATGAGAACATCAATTGAAATCTAGTTTTTAAATAAGTAGGTGTGCAATGCTTGCAAAAAATAGAAAGAAAGTTGCAGTTCAGTTAAGATGCGAATATTCCGGCGTTGTCGAAAAGGTAACCGTTAATGTAAGCTAAATATAAAACGAAGGCAATTGTTAAAAATTCGGTCTAGCATATTCAGTCATTCCTGGGAGTCGTTAGAGCAGCACACATCGCCATCGAATATGGGCAGAGCTTTGAATTTTTTCAATCAAGTATGCGGTATAGTAAAAAATGTGTGGTCTCGAACTATTGGCCTTATGAGCCAACTTAAAATAGCCCAACTAGCTATGAAGAGGGCAATGCTCAGAGTCTCTTTGAGCGATCAAATAAGAAGATCTTTGAACAAAAGTTTTCTATATAGCCCGATGGTTTAGAACATTGAAGAGGCTGTTGGACAGGGCGTAAGGTTCTGGAATGGAGACCACGTACCGGCAAGCGCAGCGTTGGACGCCCACCCACGAGGTGGGCAGACGATCCAGCAGTGGACGTCCTGATATGATGATGATAAATAACTGTGTTATGATATATTTTGTTTCTTAATTTTTTAAATAAATTCAAAAGTTTGTTTAGCATACAAAACTAATTCTAACACAAAATTAATCTCAAAACTTTCCAAGTGATCATTTATACATATCAGATAGATAGAGGAGATAAATACATGGTGAAGCTCAATTGTTTAAGATGAAAAACTTTTCTCGGCGCTTCCCTCTGTTGAACTTTCGGTAGAACACCCCATTTCACACGCTATTCGGCCGCACTATCCCATCAGAGGTCGCGAGTGCATTTAGGAGTGATTGTACTATCTGAGATCGTGCCCTCTCAGCACTTATCTTGAGCTCCCGATCCTTTGCCCTGAGGTCCTCTCGGCTTTGGGTGTGATAGTTGTTTTACGAGGTCTTGAGGGTGAGAAGTATTGGTGGCTTTGAGGGACTAATTGAAGATAACAAGTGAGAAGGACAAAGAAAGGTATTTTCTCGCCGAGTTTTCAATATTGTTGCTGGCTAAGATATAAATGTCAAATTTTTTATAGTTGCTATATTAATTTATATAAGCATTGTTTAAATTTGTATTTAGTTATAATAAATTAATTCACACAACATCACATATACTGCCGGATATCGAGATATGTCGCTTGAAAAGTGTTACAGACATCAGACAACAAATATAATACTCAAATACAAATATGTTGGGGTGCTAGACACAGAAAAAAATACTTATATTGGTCATATAAACGTACAATATATGCGGTGGGGACCGAACCCACGAACCTTGGTGCACAAGATAAGATTATTTTCTCTATGCGTCATTGGGACCGTCAAGTAGTTTTATTACCAAATCATTGTTTTAGCAAAATCTTCATTATAGTTGTATTAAAAATATTGTACTGTACTGTAAATACTCGCCGTGGACTACCTACAGTAGAATAGTACCTATCGTAAAGGGTTACTGAGGCAAACGTACCGACGCGTGGCGGTGTATCCACCCAAACCAGTGTGGGGCAAATGCAACTACACAAAATCAGGAGCTACACTTTCACATTTGTATATCGCCATTTGCCGGTTACATTGCGACACCTGGTACTAAGGGAGGAACTATTCTACCTTACGGCTAACTGAAGGATATATCGTATGCTTCCTTTTTCCTGCAACAATTGGTGCTGTGTTTGAAATGTATCTATGTGTGATATTTTACACTCTGAAATAGTATTGTTACCAGTTAAAAATGATTTTCAAACTTAATAGCTAGTCTTCTGCTTTACCATTATACCCTACGTTGTATTAATAAAACACTAATATAATCCAAATAATATATATCCATAATCCAACTATCATCATCATCATATCAGCCATAAGATGTCCACTGCTGGACGTAAGCCTTCAAGTACTCTCTAATAGGACCGGTTGTATGCGCCCTGTATCCAGCGCGATCCTGTAGTTTTAGTCAGATCATCTGTCCATCTTGCGGGTGGACGCCCTACGCTACGCTTGCCGGTACGTGGTCTTCATTCCAGAACCATATGACTCCTTCGGCCATCGGTTTTGCGTACCAAGTGCCTACTGCCACTTTAATAGATAATAATAGAAAAGAACTACTATAAAGTATCAAAATAACAAATAAGAAAATAAATTGTAAAGCCAGTCTTTATGCCAGTCCACAGACAAAATAAAGGCACGTACAAGACTTGTAATATGTGTAAATGCCAATTTGATTCTACGTTGAAGCACGGCACCTTTTCCAGATTCCCCCTTCGCAAGAGAGAGGTGTTAGCAGATAGCGAGCGAGATTACAAGACACAGTCAATAAGTGCTCGGGCCGGAGTTATCAATCTATATTAGGCTTCGCCGGACCTCCCCCGTAATGGCGTCTTTTATTTCACGACCTCTGATCGACTGTTGACTCACTAAACGGTGACATTGCACTCCCTTGAGCTCACTTGACGGCCCGAGGGATGTTTGAAGTGAAGATTTTTATAAACCTGTAATATAGTCTAACAGTATCTTTATTATAGACAGGCCTGATGGCGGTGACTGTAGTGAGCCTATCTTGTAGGACAAGGGTCGTGGATTCGATCCTCATCCAGGACAAATATGGTGAACACATTTTTTTTTTTATTTCTTGGTGTTCAAAACCTATGTGTTTTTAAGTAATATATTAGTGATACCTCTGTTGATTAACGTTCGTAACACAAGTGCAATTTACTACGGAATCAGGTTAATGTATGAGATGTTGAGGGGATTTATACACAGCAAACCACGAATATATAACGACTTAATATTATGGTAAAAAGTTCGTTCGTTCAATACATCAGAATCAGATATTCTTAATTTTTTACAATATGTGTCCACAAATCATTGTGATTACAAAACCGTACTCATACATTTATCTCATAATTAATTTGTGTATTCACTTTTAAGGCCGGGTACCGGCGGAGCAAAATAGTACCTTCTCTGTGCCAGGTGTCGTAAGAGTTGAATGAGGTACTGGAACCGACTGATGGCGGTATATCAACCTTAAGTTATGTAGCTCAAATGTAACAGGGCGAAGATGGGCAGCAAAGTTCTCGTCGCGAAGCTATGCTTTGAGCGAATTCCACTTTTCTTGGGAAGGCCTATGTCCAGCAGTGGACGCTTTAAAGCTGCTTCGATGATGACTCACATGAATCAGGTCAATAAAACTGACTGCTGTGGAACTCTGTAGCAATAAAAAACTCTATTAATTTTCTTCTCAGGAAAATATGAGCGCGCTAGTGAACCAGTAAGGTTTTTGAACCGTTCGCTTCCACAAAGTATAGTGCACTCCTATCATTTGTTTGAACACAGTATCCATATATTCCAATACATGAATTATTTACACACGTTCAGAATATAAATTTATGACATCTATAGGGATGAATAAATGTCGGTTCACACCAATATTTTGAACCAATAAACCAAGCGACACAATCTACGATCCATCACCTCAATCGTACCTCGGAGACCACAGTGAAAAACTGCGTATTGCCGGCAAACAGATTTTATACCAGCGTTTATTATAGACCGGCCGGCGATCCGGAGCCGGTGACCGCCGGCGATCCGGCTAATGGAATACAGAAGTAAATCTCCGGGTAGATATACGGTTCATGGCCGCCATTGTAACTTTATGGATGGTGGGATATAAGATTTGTAGTGATCGCATTTCAATATGAACTTTAAGTGTATATATTTTCATAAAGCATTTTGATATTAGGACTTGCTACATTATGCACGTTTATGGTAAGTCTCATGGGAACATTATCAGATTAATAGTAGTTTATGTTCTTTATTAACGAACAAGCAAGACCTGTAAGAATTAGTACAATGCGGGGCTTGTGTGCATGACAGATGTGATGCATCGCTACCAAAATATTTTACGAAAATCTTTAAGAACCAGGCTGAAACCGCCGTCAATGAACTTGTGTTTTCCGCTAATCTATTGTTAAATGTTTAAATACGAGAAATCTATCAGTTAACTACTGATCAAGAACTATAATCTTCTTCAGTCGTAAGACGTCCACTGCTTGACATAGGTTTTCCAGGTGATTTCCTATAGGTTCGTTTATATGCAGCCAGCATCTAACGCGATACTGCGGCTTTTGTCAGATCTTCAGTCCGCTTTATAGGGGGAAGTCCCACGCTTCGCTTGCCATTTCAGAACATTTGGTCATTTCAGAACCTTCGGCTTCATCAGCCGTTAGTTCTGCGTACCCTGTCTACCCACAGCCGTTCCCACGTCTACTTTAACCTGTTAGTTCACTGGACTATGTCAGAGACTCCGAGAATTGCCCTCTCCATAGCTCATTTGGTCATTTAAGTTGACTCATAAAGCTAAAAAGGCAATTTATATGAGATTATTTGAAAGACATACGTTTTCTGGTCTCAACCAAACCGGGTCTGGTCGAAAACTTTGTAACTGTACACAACCGATTGCATCTACCTATTATGGACTGCATGTAAAAGTGAATGGAGAAAATCTTTTCACATTCACATTTTCACATTGTATGTATAATTCCCCACAAAGGGAGCGGAAGGGTAGGAAGGGCCGCTGTCCGCCGCTTCCGGAGGCATACGTAGCCTCCGCCTTCACAACTGACTTATGTTTCTACTGTAAATGTTGTATTTTTACATACCTTATTTCACTTTGTGTACGAAATTATTCGTCAGTTTGTATAATACTGTGTTATAGCACATGACGTTCATAAATATATAAAAATGAATTATTATTCTCTTAGGTCACTGGTTTCTTAATTTTTCTGAAGTAAAAGTTCTTATGTAAGAAAAAATTTAAATTGTAAATAACTTTACATCCGTTTCTAATGCAATCTTATGGAGTTCGAAAAAAGTGTTAGTCGTTTGATATTTAACGCGATGAGTTGACAACAACGATTATTTCAACAATTAGTTTTAGCAGAAATGCTGCAAAAATTTAAATTAAATTTACGTAGTAAGATCGTATGACAGTATTAGGTACACTGTAATGAACGAACGAAGTAAAGTGAATGGTGATATTATCACTAAGGTTAGTCGAAGAATGTTAAGGTAGTTCAGGCATGATCTAACTATTATTTTTTTTTTGACGTTCCGACTACTTTGAGTCTTGAGAACGTAAAGTACCTAACTCTGAATCATCATCATTATACCAGCCATTGGAAGTACAATGCTGGACATAGGCCTCTAGATAAAAAGAAGTTATTTGCCTATAATTCCCGCGCTGGGCAAACGTGTTAGCAATCCCAGAGGGTAGCTTTCACGTCGGGGACGCTGCTGCCCACTCCCGCCCTGTACATTTAAGCTCCGCTGTTTCGGACGGAGATCCCGCCATTTGTCGGTTCTGGTACCTTAGTCACCTCTCACGACTTTGCCGGTACCTTTTTATTAATTAAACAAAACACGTATTAAAACCATTAAAGAGTAGCTTTGTAACGAAAATAACTATATTAGCAGCATATTAGAGAAATTCTAAAGTCAATATGATATTGAAGTTAGAAGTAAACAGCGGTGAGTTGGGGCCTGGCATCTCTGTGCCAACTCCACCAGACTAATCGTGTTCCCAGTTGTAAGTTATTCTGTCTCGGGCGCCCTAACTTTATACGTATTTACACCCTGCCGCATTCTGTCCTTTGCTTTAAATGCGAAATTAGTAGGCTAGCTACATCTGAGATACTCATGACGGTTAATATTTTTCAAGTGAATATTAATTTTGCCAGTTACAGTTTTTCCCAATCAGTAATTAGCTGGAATATATACAAACTCATCGCATAAATAGTCCGTTCCTTGGTTCCATTATAGTGTCGTGAGGTACCCGCAGAGTAGAATAGTACCGCCCTCTGTACCAGGTGTCGTAAGAAGCGACTACGGTACCAAAACCGACATCCGAGACAGTTTAACTCAAATGCATAGGTTGGGATGGGCAGTAGCATCCCCGTCGCGATAGCTGCGCTCTGCGATTGTCAACACCTAGCAGCCTAAATTGGCAACATCTAGCGCAGTAATTATGGGCAAAATTCCCCCTTTCTTAGGGAGGCCTACGTCAAGCAGAGGACTTCCAATGGCTATAATGATGATGATGGTGATTAAAACGCGGTTAATTGAATTTTTTACATTTTAGGTTTATCGTTTTTGGAACAGCGTTCAATCTTGAGAACAGTTGCCACAAATTTATTATTAGCGGTGTTTTTGTAAAATGAATTTATAATACTAGATTTATCAAAGCAACTTTGTCATTTTTGTGATAAACTCTACAACAACAATATGCCTAATACATTATTTTTATATATATTATGAAGTTAGCAAAGAAATATAAATACTCGTGTCATCACAACCTTAGTCGCTTCTAGGTACCTTTGTCGCTTTTTACACCTGGTGAAGTCGGAGGTACTATTCTACGCTGCCGGTACCTCTCTACAAATAGAGAAATTAAATACTTATTATCGGAACTTGGTGGGCTAAATACATTCTTCTACTTAGGTACTGCAGAGAAATAATAAAAAATATTTGGTTGCGAAAGAAAGAAAGTGAATGGAAAGTGCTCGCAGACTGATTTATGGAGATATAACTCGACGCGTGCGAGATTAATGCGACCAAAGGTGCGTCGGGGGCGCGTCACTCTTGTACTGCCACCAGATACATAAAATATACGCAATTGCTCAATGCAAGATGCCTCTATTTTTGGTTTCCGTTCCTTGACTATTCTAACGAGCAAATTACTTGAACCCTTATTTATGGTCCAAAGAATGCTTCCGTAGCATATGACATAATTGTAGGTCAAGTAGTTGCAAAAGAAAAGCCACTATAGGTACCATATAAAATAAATAAACTTCATCATCAAATCAGCCATTGTAAGTCCACTGTGGGACATAGGCCCAAAGGGGGAATTTTGCCCATAATTGCCGCGACTTCGACTTGGGGATTCGCAATGGGGATGCTGCTGCCTATCCCCGCCCTATACATTTGTGCTAAACTGTTTCCGGATATACCGCCATCTGTCGTTTCTGATACCTCAGTCGCCTCTTACGACACCTGGCACTATTCTACTATGCCAGTACCCCACGGCAACTTCTTAGCAATCTGATACTGCTAACAACGTATATTATAAAGGCACCTTTGAGACATATCCTTGTAAGGCCTTAAAGTTGGGTGTAAGCCCGCGAAGAGGCCGGCCCATCGCCGATCCTGGATAACTTCAATAATAACACCTAAACTAAACTGGTAGATATTTCCCGACCCGGCCATTGTTCCAGCCGATATGACGTCTGCGCATGTCGCAATATATCCGAAATATTCAATGTAGTCATTGGTGAGGAGAATTCTTGCCTGTATATGATTGTTTATCGTTTCTTTTAGAATATAATTTTCATTTTTTCATTTCTTTTTGGAGGATGTCATACATCATAAATAACTTAGTAGATTGATCGTTTAGGAATATTTCAAACTTAAATTATGCTTTATTTATCAACGAAGAGTCCCAGCAGAGAAGAATAACAGGTGTTGTAAGATGAGACTAAGGTACCGGAACCAATATAAAGTTGTACATCTTTCCGAAACAGTGATGACATGACCACCACGACTACCCAGCTTATTAATTACCAGATTGCCCCCTTTTTGGGAAGGCCTTCAGCAGTGGAAGAGCTGCTACAAGCATGATGTTGATGAAACATCATCATCATACCAGCTATTAAAAGTCCATTGCTGGATATAGGCCTCTCCAAGAAAGTTCGTTTTTTGCCCATAATTGCTATGCTGGGCAAGCGTGTTGGTAATCATAGAGCGCAGCTTTCGTGACGGGGATGCTGCTACCCATCCCCACCCTGTGCATTTGAGCTGCAGTATTTTAGATGGATATACTACCATATATCGGTTGTGATACTTTAGTCGCCTCTCACGACACCTGATGCAGTAGGAGGTTCTACTATTCTACTCCACCGGTACCTCACGGCACAATATAATGAAACAACTCAAATATAAACCTTTTTGTTTCGTAACAAAAGTAAATTTAAAAAAACGTCCACTGCTAAACATAGGCATCCCTACGAAAGAAAGAATTTGCCCATAATTGCCGCGCTGGGCAAGCGTGTTGGCTATTGCAAAGCGCAGCTTTCGCGACGGGCTGCCCTTCCTGGCCCAGTGCATTTGAATTACACTGCTTTAAATAGATATACCGCCATCTGTCGGTTCCAGTATCCTCTTCTGATACCTGGCATACGGAAAGGAGAGAATTTATTTCTACTCTACAGCACGGCTACTACATTAGCGTGGAAGGAAATGACTGTATAATATAAAGTTACTAAGACACCTACAGGGTATCACAGAGTTCAATATTAGTGGGAAGTGTTAGCAATGAGAAACAAAAAAACTGCAACGAGTGTCCAGCGCCGATTAAAATCTATTAGAGTCGACAAGGGGTCGCGAATTAATATTCACGTCACGCACAGCTCGGATGCGAGCGGCGCGCGGCGCGCACCGTCGCATCTCGCGAGTCCGGTACGGAAATGTGACTCGCTGCGGGAGAAACGAACCTACAAAAATACTCACAAATATTCCTACAAGTCACTTTGTTCCCATTCATTGAATCATAAAGGTTTACCAGAATGTTTTATAGTCCAACTAGTAGCCCGCGGTTTCACCCGTGTCGTTTCGGTTCTAGTGAGAATAAAAATTATAAAAAAAGTAATAGTTACTCTATAAAGTTATTAGCTATCTGCCAATAAAACTCAGATTGTTTCAATTTACAAAACGGGATATCGGTAATAATAACTTTATAATCAAATATTTGTTTGTTAAACAACTTTAAACCTCATATAACTATCATATTATCTTTACATTTATTTACCCTGTTAAGGGATGATTTCTAAACAATATTTTACTTGTATTACATGAATTTTAATGAACAGCTTCGTTTCGTTCGTCTTATTCGTTTTCGAATAATTTCATAGGAATAATTTTGAAAAGTTTCCTACATACTTTACACCCCGTTTTACCTCCCTTATATAAGAAGCCGATGTGCAAAATTTCAAGTTTCTAACCCTTGTAGTTTCGGCCCTGCGTTGATATGTCAGTCAGTCAGACAGACAGTCAAGGTTCTTTCTTTTATATACATAGATAAAAAGTTGAGAACTCAAGTTTTACTTCAAGGATTGCTTGTTTCAAATTCACTATCTACTGCAAGCGTAGCCCGTCACCCACAAGGTGGCCAGGCGATCTCTGAACCGCATCACCGTGCTGCATACAGGACGCAGCTGGATGCCTAGGTCTAGCAATTAACGTCCTCCGCATAATACGATGCAGACGTTGATTTGGTGACCACAATTTTTCGTGCGAAGCAGAATTATTTTTATTTATTTATTTAATGTACACAAAACAGCCATAAAACAGTAAACATTGTTTTCGATAAACGTATTAAGGAAGATCGCCGGTCAGAATTTCAATGGGCATAAGGGACATATCGCCGAGAGATACCGGCAGAGCAGAATAGTATCTCCCTCTGTACCAGAACCTACAGATAACGGTATATCCATCCGAGACAGTGTAGAACAAATGCACAGGGTAGGGATGGGTAGCAGCGTCGCCGTCGCAAAAGCTGCGCTCTGCAATTGCCAACACACTTGCCTAGCACGGTAATTATGAACAAAATTCCTCCTTTCTTGGGGAGGCCTATGTCTAGCAGTGGACTTCCAATGGCTATTATGATAAAAGGACATACATATACGCAAAAAGTCTGTAATTATTTATTTTTGAATTTTGTTCATAGTTTTAAGTAAAAGATGTTTCAATTTCAATTATAGTTACATCAACATGATTAAAAATAGCTTTAGAAATAGTAAAGTTATAACGAATTAATTATTTATATTTTCTCTTTTGTTCTTCCTGTAGGTTACTCATTGTCCCTGACGACAATTGAATTTATGACCATCGAGTGATTGTTGCAGCTCCAAAGGTAAGTGCACATAACAATGTAAAACAGATTAACAAGATTTTACACAAACAATAAAGGATAAATAAATAATTATTAAATGATATTATAAGCCATATTAATTGGGTTGCGGTTACATATCCGTACTTTATTATAATTGAAACCAATTCGCAATAACTGACTTAGATTTAATTAGTGATAAATTGTAGACAGTTTGAGTAAGATCTAGAAAAAAGGTCGTCTACATTGGTACCTCACTGTCACCTATTTCTATCGCCAAAAAGCAGTGTTCGAATTGCTGTGTTCTATTGAAGAGTGAGAGGCAGTGAAATTACTAGGTACTGTGACATATCTTCAGTTCACAGGGTTGGCGATACGCTAGTGGTATCCTTGTGATGACTCGAGCTACTATAAGCTGCGGCCACATTTATCATCACGCGGACCGTATGCTTGTTTGCTGACTTTATAATATATAAAAAAAGAAAAGACATCAGGCACCACATTAATGTCACCAATGAGATCATTAAAGACTCGACAAATTCTGTGTATTGAGTTGTGAAATCAATTATCGTTGTGTGTGTGTTCGTAGCACAACAATTATAAATAGCTTTATCACTTCTCAAAAGTTGTTAGAAATAATTATAATAAATAAGTTCCCACAT